>JBBMOE010000061.1:2264013-2307302 GCA_037975065.1 Chaetodon trifasciatus | reverse complement strand
ACCCCGGGATCGAACCGGGAACCTTCTTGCTGTGAGGCACGCGCACTACCTGCTGCGCCACCGTGCCGCCCTCAGCAGCATTCTCAATTCAAAATCACATGTTGGGCAGTCGCCACTTGTTCTTCCTGAAAGGATTTTTTATTGAAGTTTTTAAGTGCTTATTTAATTTGCTTTACTTTTCTTCTGTGTTTTTTCCGCTTCAAGCTGATGATTTGAATTTTCTTTTCAGTACTTACTGCAGGGTTTTGTTGTGCTCTTGAATCGTTTTTTGCTAAACAAAAATCTTTCCAAACCCACATTAAATTCATCCGTGGCTGCAACCTCCTCCTGCTGCCTACACTTTGCAGTCATTTCGAATTCATGCAGTGTAAGTTTCTGCAGTTATTAATTATGAATATTCTGAATAATAAACCCTAAAAACCTCATGAGTTCTTAGATACTGACTGAGCAGTGTGGCCCCAATCAGAAAAGCTGAAGTATGGTTGAAAAGAAAATGCTATTGGAGCTGACAGTGAAGCCGATCTGCTGCACAACAATCTGTATCTGTCAGCTGTCCTTATCATCCAGGTTTGTTTGACCAGGAACAAACAGACACTTTTAGCTGAGATGCTGAGAATGTCAACAACACGTTTAGTCACCTGTCCTTATCCAGGAGAGTCACATTGAGACAGACACCGTTTTCCCATTTGTGCTGCAGCCAAGAGATTTGAGCTTAAACGACTCAGCCGGTGGCAACATTAACCCCATCCTCCATCACTCTCTCTCTCTCTCTCTCTCTCTGGCTCTTTCAATCCATTTATAACTGTTGATAAGGCAGATTTGCAAAAGCAAGACACAAATGTTAATTTTTAAACATTACAATGCAATAAAGGCAAATGAGGACATTGTAGTTTAAGAAAACAATCCTGAGGTCCTGGAGGTCAGTCAGTCACATGTAAACAGATCTGTCTCCATGACAACAAGGCAATCTCCTTCCAATTACGCAAAGTGTAATGCGCTTGAAGTGGGATTGTTTTGTCAGTTTATCATATTTACTTATTTTATAGGTGATATCAAGCACACATCATGTACATAAATTAGAATAATTCTTCAGTCTGAACACAGAGCATCCATTGTAATAAATCACACCCCCCCAAAGCACTTCTCTCTTACTGTCGTGGCTATCAGACAAGATTCCAAAATCACACTAAACAGAGAGGAGTGTCCCGTCCTCACAAAGTGAGATGCTGTAGATTGACTACATTTATCACAATCTGGTGCTGAAGAAGTGACAAATTAACACTTCAGTCTAACAGAGTCTCCCAAACAGCAGTGAGGGATCTGTCGATCCAGAGGTATTATCTCGTGGTGATACAAATCACACAGCAGCTGGGTTGCAAACAGGCTGTGGATAGTTTTACAATCTAATGTCCTTAAATTTCACACTGCTGCCTTTAATTGTCATTTGCAACTGCCAGTGTGTGAAGCCTCAGTAATTTAAATTCTCCCTCTCTCCCAACAGAGGCCCAATCCAGCGCCATGATGTTCGACTGCCTCTTCATGGAGCTCTCGGCCTCCCTGGACCACGGCACCAACGAGCTGTTGGAGGCTGCAGTTCGGACTGCAAGGGGTGACTGCGTGGGCCCAGGCTGGACTGACGGCGACCCCGGGGCGGGCCGCAGGGAGAGCCTGACCAGTCGGGCTAAACGCTTCCTGGCGGGGCTGGTACCACGCTCCTACGGTAGAGACCGGGACCGAGATCGGGGCCGCTACCGGGAGATGAGCCGCCACCGGGGCAGCAAGATCCTCCGCCAGAAGTCCCGCTCCTGCCACGACCTCAGTGCACTGTGACACACACATGCATACACAGGCAAAGAGAGACACTCCCTCATCTGTACACACACACACACACACACACACACACACACACACACACACACACACACCAGATTGAAGGATAAGGGGGAGGTGCAGAGGATGGAGGAGTAGAAGAAGATGAAATGGGAGACAGTAGGGAGAAGCAGAAGACTAAATGTACAGACAGCAAAGAGGAGGAGACTCACATGAGCGGGACAATTAGAGGGGTGGGAGGAGAGAAATTTAGCAATGGCAGATAAAGGTCAAGGGAGGATCAATTTTAAAAGAGGAGGAGGCCAGGTTTGATGGAAAAACAGAGGGACAGACAAGGAGGTGAGCAATATCTTACCTGATGAGAACAGGAGAGAGAGACAATTAGTGAGAGTGGGTAGCGTCGCATCAAGATGCTAATTGGATGTGTGGTGAAGTGCGGGGGGCAGGGGTCACAAATAGACACACAACCAAGTAGCACGCACTGATTATGTAGAGACTGATAGCAATCTAATGTATACGTATTGTAAACCCTGTTTTATAGCATGCCGAGTAGACGATCTAAGACATGACCCTGTAGGTTTTACAGTTACTGTACATGATACTGGACTGACTGTGCCTCAGTCAGCCAATAGCTAATGCACAATCTAGCTAGTGTCTCTAGCAATGCCATCTCAAAGGCAAGACCCTTTATTTATTATTAACAAAAAAAAACCTCCCTCTCTGTGCTTTTTTTAAGCCACACTCTTCACACTGCATTCACCTTTCGTGTCTCGTACCGATTTCAAGAAGTGTTTGATGATTTCACCAATGGCATCCGTTCATCTGTGATTTTTATATAAGGATAAAAACATCAGTGCCCAAGCCATATTTTCGCTGAATGCATCATGAGCGATCAGCACAAAGAACCCTTTACCGCAGGATGTGGGGCGAAAGAAAAAAGGTCAGAAGGAATAAGACATTAGCAGGGCTGACCAGACTGAACTGTTCTTCAGCAGAAGCTGAGTCACCGAGCGGCGGGATGTTCTTGAAGCACAGGAGGACAAACAAGAGAAAACCTAATCTACCTGTGGATGTTTGATGTTTTCATTTCCCACTTTTTACCTGCTGGCATTGTTATGTGTGTTGACACTGAATTCTGTGGGGGCTGGCCACACAGGTGACCCGAAAGAGAACGTTCTGGAAACGTTGTTCGGATATCTCATCAAGTGTGGCGGTGTAACTGACATGTGCTCGCTCGTTTGTCACCGTCTACTAAGCACTCCTGTCTTTCCACTGAGAATAAATGATTTTTTGTTTGACATCCTGAGTGGGCGTCTTGATTTCTTTTTTTTATAATGTTATGAAATGAGTGTCTCATTACAGCCGTTACCAGGTTGAGGAATGGCATGACAGGTCAGGGGATGACTCACAGGTCCTCCAGGCAGACTGTGAGACGGCCTCGCAGGACACTTGTTCCATTAAGGATTAAGCAGCAAAAAGATGCAACGTCGACACTTTGCGAAAATAGGTCATGTCAGGGGAGAATATGAAAAGAGACAAAGCAATTTATCACTGTCTTGACCTCAAGACATACAGAACAGAACACTTGCATTTTGGGAGATCTGGGAAGCTACCTGCTGTTCATCCATTACTTTAAACTGACCAATATTCTCAATATTTTTTATAATAATGTCTGACAATGTGGGAAAGTTGAATTGTTTAGCTGTCCAGCCCATAACGGCTCTCATAGCCTTGTTTTTGGCCTCAGCAAACAGCACACAGAGACAATTAGTAACAAGCTGCTAAACACAGTGGAGCATTAACCAGCTATTTGGTGGCCAGAAACACTCTGATCAATGACAATGTTGCTCTGGAGTGGTGGATCTGCACATAAGCAACTTTTGCCATGAGAGTCGCCACATCAACTTAAAATTTGTTGAATAGAACTTTCTCACATCAGACATTTTGACTTGTTTTGTCATAAAATGCTGCATTGCATTGTTAATGTTATTAATCCAACTTGTGCTTTTGCTCCATTATCAAGCCCAAATATCCGCTAAAACAACCATGAGTGCTCTGATGCTGCAAGGCTATCAAGAGCCAGGCTATGAAGATTCACTCAGAACACCACATGTAAAGTACGAGATGGTCAGTCTCATTGTCAGCATAGCAGGAGACCCTTATTGTTTCTTTTTATTGTGTAAAAATGAAATTAAAAACTAAATTAAACTAAAACTAAAGTCCTTTTTTTTACTTGTTTCCCCAATATTGTTACAGATTCAGAAGGAATGTATGCATCTCGGAGCATGAACTGGGGGTTTCAGCCTAACTGTTTAGAAACCACTGCTCTGAATAATCCACCGAGGATGCTGTGAATAGCTCTTTACAGGGACCGTGTCTTCAGCAGAAAGTAGTTCCAGTGGAGAGAATGTTCAGAGTAGTGATGCTGCCCTTGAATTTTTGTGCTTCTCAACAATAGAAGGAACAAAGTGTTATTCTGTTATCTCAACTATACTGGAGGTAGGCATGGCAAAAAGTGATGACTGAAAACAAATAACAGCAAAACTATCTGCATGGCTAAATGGCAGCAGAGGTACCTGAGAAAATAGATTTCTTTGCAGGTTGAATGAACTGACCTTAGAATCTGTCCAGCACCTACAGCTAAAGCAACCATCGTCTCAGATGCTTCAGTTTTACCTTCTTGTGTTTTAGTCACATTTTCCATGCAGTCTGGTCTAAAAACAAAACACAGGTATTACTTTCCCTCCCTCCAAAGGAAGTTAAGGAGACAGGCCATGAGGGATTGTCTCCACCTAAAAATAACCATGCAGCGGCTGGTTATACCTGAACTAGCTCCAAAAACAAAGTTAGCATCAGTTACGTGAATGATTTATGTATCGACAGTCCTCAAAACAACACGTCTGGACGAAGTAGGATTCAAAAATACGAAAAGCCAGTCATAGGACACAGCTAATGATCTAAAGGAACTGGAGTTTGATTCTCCATCATAAACCTATTCCTTCAACGACGACAGATTTTAGTTGACAGGCTGGAAAATAATGACACAAATAACTATGAGAACATCTCCCCTCTCTCTGCTCCACCCTAATTTTAAGCAAGTGTACAGAAGGGCCTCGGGCGAAAAAGCAAGAGCACCGTTCCCCACAGCCAATCACATGAGATCACATCAGATAGCTTTCAGCCTGTGATGCTGCTACAGTAACTATCTGGAGTGGATACATGGGAGGACTTGAGAGGAGCGCAAACTGGCAAAGAGACAGAGGGGTTGAGGAGGGAGAGAGAGAGACGGGGTTGGAGAAATGCTTTGAGGAGTAATGGTTGCTTGGAGACTGTTGTCAAGGAGACGATGAGTCCTCGAGTCCTTTGGCATCTCAAATGTCCTATATTTATGTTGATTTTCAGAAAGAGGGTGTTTTTTTTGTTTGTTTTGCTTTATTCCCTCAATAGGTGAACGCGAGGCAGACGGCGATGAGCGCACAGATAAGGTGAACTCCTCAGAGACAGCCTGGATTTTCTACAATGCGCCTCGCAGAACGGGAAATGACACATAGAGGATTTCATCATACTTAAACAGGTCAGATAACTGTCAGATAATAGCATGCATTTGACAGCTGCACAGAAGCCCGCAGGAAATAGAAAGGGAAACAAGGACAATATGATACAGTTTCTTTTTGTGACACCCTATCAGTCTCTCAAATCGTGACAGACACCCTCCCTCTCTCTGTCTTTCTGTCGCTGACTCATTCTGTGGGCATTTACTGCGAATTTCGGGCAAAAGACGAGAGCAGGGAAGACAGGGAGCTTAGAAGACGACAAACCACCTACTGTGCGCCAGTGAAAGCCTGTCGAACTTACTCCTCACTTTGCAGCAAAGAAAGACTATTTTCAGTGAGCACTGTGCATAATGAGATGCATATTTTCCTGAAGTGTGGGTGTAGGCATGTAAGCCAGGAGGTAATATTGGAAATGTTCTGTGCAGTGTATCTGGGGATAGACCAGGGCACGTGGAGGCTACAGTGAAGACCAGACACTGCTGTGGCCAGACGCTGAGTGGCATTGAATGAAGCATAGCTGATTCCCCAGGGAAGGCGTGCAATGTGATTTGTTCTCAAGCGGCAATGGCTCATTGTACCCCAAAGGTCATTGTTCCTCTGCTTTGTCTCCCAAGTGCACAGAGCTGATTATACATGCACACAGCTATAATAATCAAACCACAAAAGAATAAGCCAGACCAGCCTCACTTCAATATCAAGCTCAGAATGGAGCACATGGAATTAAACCTGGTTTGGTCAAAGCAAGAAGCCCTCAGTGAAATATCAGGCCAAGTGATTGTGATGGTGAGTTGAGGAGGCACAAATCAGCGTCATTATGGGATGAATGCTGCAAGCAATGCCCCACATGTTTCCAGTAATGTGGATTAATGACAGAAAGTGAAGGAAAAGCATGTGTTCTGCAAAATATGACTGTAATGAAATGGCACCATGAGATTAGTATTGATTTTGATGTAAGCTGACATGGATGTAAAGGGGAACATGTGCAATGCATCAAGTACGTTACAACTAGTATCTTAGAGCCTGAACTGGAAAACCATGACAGCATCTCACAGATCCTTTAGTTCAATAAAAGTGCCAGACTGTGGTATTAAATAAGATATAATGTTTTATAAGTAAGCTTTACAGGTGCTGGGAAGTGGATTCTCCTGTGTTTTAACAGGGCCAGGTTTGAGATGTCTCCTACTGTCAGTCTCCTTGCTCCATCTTAATAGTCACAGAGACAGACAGTATGGAAGGAGATTCCATTGTCTCATGCAACTCTTGGAGAGAAAGTGAATAAGCATACTTCCCCAAATGTCAAACTATTCCTTTAAATCAGGGGTACAACAATATTATCACACACGACTTTTTAGGCTTATTATCTCCTCTGAAGAAATTCTCAAGCTTTTTGATGTTCTACTGCAGCCAAAAATCTAAATTTTGCTATGGGAAGCATGTCACCAGTAAAGCATGAATATAGTGCATGGCAAAATAAAAGACATTTAAAAATGGAGCCTTTTCTGTAGTCACCTGCACAACCACACATTTTGAGCCAACTGAAAGCAGCCTGTCGGGGGCTCGGTGCTGCTACCAAGCAAAGTGATGAGACAGTGCTGCTGTACACTGATGTGAGGCCGACTGACCAGGCTTTGCATGCAGTTGGACAGCTAAAGAATGTTATATCAGAGCTGTGCAAAAAGGCCTTTTCATGTCTTTACGAGCATGAATATACCTCCACGACAGTCTGACCTTTAGACCATGAAATATCCAGTATGGTTTTAAACTGAGAGTACACATCACATACTGAAGTGATTCATAACTGATGTTTCACTCGTGATGATTTAATATGTGATTTAATGCATTATGTATGCATCATCTATCATGAATTAAGAGTTAATGTGAATCGGTGGATCATCATTTAATGATTATTAATTTGCATTCACCTCATACATTCATTCATATGCCACCAAATTAAAACAAATCAGGGGAATGGACACACATCTTTGGACATACATCAACAGTTTACACTGGAATGAAGTGAGAAAGAAAACCTGGCTTTTAATATTGTGTCATGACTGTGACTTGTCAGCATTGCCAGAGCAGGTCTCTGCTGACTGGTGGGTCAGTCAGCCACATGTGGGTGTTTGCTTGTCACGACCGGTCTGGTGACAGAAAGGTTCAGCTTTCTACAGGAACAGGCAGCGTTCTGTTTCCGCACCACTCTGAAATATCCTCTTCTGTGTCGCTGGTCTCCAGCTCATGTAATGGAATAGGAGTTAATGTATGCATCAGCCATTATAAACTCATAGTGACTTGATCATTTGTTGATGGTGAGCAACAGGAAGTCATTATACGTACTGCATGAAATCATTATGAATCATTACTTATGCATTAAATAAGAATGTGATTGGAACCTTTATCATGAAGTATTAACATCTTTTGTGCATAGTTGACAGTTTGGCTTAATATTTTGCAAAGGTGACAAAAAACCATTAAGATTGGTCCTCTGGAGAGCATAAACATGGTGGTCTATCATCTGCGAGTTGTCCTGAGCAGCCAGGCCAGTGTTTCAGCTCAGATACTCTGATGTTGAGTTAAAAACCCCAAACTATCTTCATAGTTCAGTACTACTTTGGGAAAGTGGGAGTTTTTTTCTGATTTGAGTAAACTTATCCATTAAATATTGTTCAATGGCAGATGCTGTTTCAAATGCTCTCTACGTTGTTATGCTTTTATGGTGAGCAGACATGTCACTGTACACTCTGGATGCTCAGTGAGCAGAAAAATAGGAACACTTTTATGATGTAATCAAATGCAATGCACAACCTGCATCAAATAACGACCTCACTTTGCTCAGGCTTCCTCTTTACTTGTTTATGTTTTGGAGCCTGAACCTTGGCGCTAATGTGTTGTGCTACACAACACTGAAAGATGTCTCTAATATTTTTTTTCTCACTTAATTCACACATGTGGTAGTGCAACTATTAAGAAACATCCTATAATAAAATAGAATAAAATACAGAAAGAAATGACCATACAGTTGAATCAGCTCCTCTCTGTTGAATCAAAAAGGTTACATTTATCTTAAAGGACCTCTGTGCCGGAGTGAAATATGTAGAATGTTTTTTTATATTTTCTGACTTATTTTCTTTAAGATCTTTGGATGAATCAAGATGAATTAATGTCTTTGTTTATCTAAAATGAATTGTAAAAAGGCACCAGAATTGGAGCCCTATACCTGCCATATGGTCCGTACTGTCTGTCCAGTGTGGAAAACTGTAAGCGGACTGGTGGTCAAATCAACCTGTAAATGCACTGTAGTGTAAAAGCATGGTGGCCTTTGTTGTCTTCCAGCGTGACTCCTTAGCTCTGTGCTTCTTTCTCTTCTGAGAAGCATCTGCCAAGATAAAGGCTTCCCTTCTTCAAATCAATATATAATCGATGTCCTCCTGTGTGATGAAGCGATGTGTCTCCAACAGGCCTGTGACAAAAGAAGCTCACTGCTGAGGCGCACAACGATTCCCAACAGTCTGGATTTGTTTGTGTTTCCTCGTAGGAAGTTGTTAGGAAACATGACATTCAGGGGAACAGAAGAGTCGATGATGGCTTCAAAGATCATTTTCACATCTACGTCAGACTGCCAGTTTTTACCCAAATGTGTGAAATGTATGAAATGTACTAAAACTGCTGTTCCATATTCAGTGTATGTATGCATACATTCACGTCACGTGTTTCTTCAGCAATTACAACATCCACAAAACAAAGTGAGGAAAATAAGATGTAGTGTCAGCTTTGTGTTTCTGGGTCAGTGTTTCAGGCAGTTTTCTCAGTGACTATGTTCACACATTTGAGCGGGTGTTGCTCTACTCATCTGAAGACCTGGAACACAACCAAACGAGACTAAGAGAATGGCACCAGCTCCACCTAGTGGCCAATCTGCTCCTTACATTAAATAGTACAAACGTGGACAGAACTACGCTGCTGTTCCTTAATGCTTGATTTGATGAGTGACAAACTCTCACACAAATAAGGAATATTTTCTTCATTTTTTTATCCAATTATATAGCAAAAAGACACTGAGACATTATTTAAATATAGATTTTGTTCTACTCAAGGATGTCATTGAAGAGCTTCCGCTTCTTGGACTCGCCGGTCTGTATTTCCTGCCAGTGGGCTCTTCTGTGGGTGAAGTGGGAGAGAGCAAATTTGGCCCACACATGGCGAGCAAACTGATCTGCCCTCAGCTGGCTTTCACTCCCCACTGAAAGGGAAAGGAGAGACGATAGAGGACGCCATTAACAGGGATGTGACCGACAGGCAGTGTGTAAAAGCAAATGAAACAAATATCCAGCCAGCCCTTCAAGTCAGGACCTACCCAGCTCCTGTGCAATGCTCTGCCTGTGATTGACTGAAGCGCTGTTCCACACGGCTTCCAGCACCCGACTACCCAACCTGGAGCAGGCCATCTGGACATACTGACCCTGGGAGGACAAACAATGGAGAAAAGGTGATGAGCTTTAAAACTACAACAAGCACAATAATTTACAAAGAAACGAGCATGACATTTATCTATCAATGCTGTCATAAATGTTGGATGTTGAAGGAGGCTTTCTTTTTCCTGGATCAGAACACAGAAGCTCCACTTTCACTTTGGCTCATTATTAGCTGAAACTGGCCAATTTGTTGCCACCTTAGTGGCGGCTATGCTTAAGTTATTCCCTAAACCATCTGGTCTGCAGCTTTTAGCAAACAGTAACCGGAGCATTTGTGGAGGACTGCACTCGTACCTCCAGCCTCTTGAGGATCTTGCCTCTCCCCTTGTCGCTGGATGTGGTGATGAGGGCCTGGAGGACGTGGCTGCCTGCGGGGTCACACGCCAGCTTCAGGAGGTCAGCGGGGGTCAGGGTGCGCAGGCTGCTGAGGAGCAGCGAGCGCTCCTTGAACCTGGCCAGCGCCTGGACCAGACGGGAGCCGTGGTAACAGATGGAGGACAGTGGGACCTAGAAACGATCAAGAAGCCCAGAACTGTAGCTCGCTGCATGTGCAACATGTACTCAGTGTCAACATTTTTCAACATCTGCGGTGCAGCTTTGTGCCAGTAACTAGACTGAAATGTCAAGACCGCAGTTAAAATGCAGCCATACTCGATTTGATTGGATGTCTCTCAGTTGTTTACCTCTGCCTGTGTGCCGCCCTCTGCTGTGTCAGAGTGGTAATACACCTCATAGGTAAGCAGGGACATGAAGAGAGGGAGGCAGTTGACGTGTCGAGAGCCGGGCTCGGCACAGTGGAACGCCTGGGAGGCAACACATCAGCAGGATTTCCATTACCCACAAATCAAACATTAAGCAGCTTCATTGTGCTTTATGCACTTTAAGCCATAAAGAAAGAGAAATAAACAGAAACAAGGGTATTGTTTTGTTGATTTAAGACCCATGTGGGCTAGAAACCACCGCTCCTTGACGCTTACTTGGAGGAGGCACTGCATCAGCTCTTCCTGTTTCTCCTCACTTTCTGCACAGCTCTCTGCCAGCTGGACGATCACACCCATGTGACCTGCGGCTAAGACGGCCTCCACACCCTGGATCAGCTCATCAAACAACCTCAGGAACTACAGAAGAGTGCAGAGAGAGAAAATGGAGTCACCCTTACAGTGACAAACCTCCTGTCTTTAATCCTGCCCTGTGGAGACTCGTGACCAACCACTTTGTGTTTGGCCGAGGCCGCAGTCAGCCTCTGTATGGGGAAGTTGGCGATGGGATGCAGGGCTAAGTCGACCAGCTGACCCTTGAGGTGGTTCTTGTACAGGTCCCGGAGAAGGGACTTGTGGGACAGCTGTATGATGGTCTCGATGAGGCGGCTGGAGGCCTGGTCCTTGAGAAAGACCAGAAGTGGACTGAAAGGAACGCGAAAACAAAAGCAGATGTTACATAACATTTCATGGCAGCAGCGACTCATTCCTGGACCAAAGGAACACAGTGCGAGAGTCGCCTCGGACCTAACTCCTGGTGCGGCGCGGCGACTTGTCAGATACTCTGTGATGCGTTTGAGGAGCTGTTTGCAGAGTTTGGGCCGTTTCCGGTGACACACGGTCAACATGGTTTGGAACACGGCGCTGGCAGCAGCATCGGTAACACTTACTGGAGAGAAAAGAGACACAGAAAGAATACTTCTTAAAACTTTCAGCCAATTTAAAGGCGCCCAGTAGCAAACAAACAAAAAAAAAAAGATATATTCACATTCAGGGTTTGGCTCAAAAACACCCTTTTTGGATCCTTGAGGTCTGTGCTTGAATGCATTTCTTTGGTTTGAGGTCATTTAGAAGTTGTCTTTCAGCTGTAAAATGTCCTGCTCAGTGTGCATCTTAAAAAAACAGGGATCTTCAAATTTTGCACACTTGATTGTTTTTTATTACTTCACTTCTTTGTGTGTTACCACCATCAGCTGTATATCAGTGGAATGGTGGTAACTCAGCAGCAGGCACTGTGTGCACACAATAAGACAAAATAGGGACCCAGCTGTAAAAAATATATATTTTCTTTTTTTTATTGTTGCAACTGGACCAAAACTTTAGGACCACCAACCACTAACCAACACCAGAGAACATCTGCACCAAATTAGACTAATTAATGTCCTTATTTACCAGCATGCTCACAGTGCGTTTCGTCTCTCATTTGAACAGAATTGAATGCTCGTAAAATGTACATTTAATAGCTCCTGCTGTGCCATACTATCACTTCAAAGGCAGACTGAAAGAGCTGCATATGTGTCTCTCCCTCCATTTATCCAGACACCTGTGTTGACGAGACGCCGCTCTGCTTTATGGATTCGAAAATGTGGACGCAACACAGTTTGTCCCTGTGCAGCAGAGCTCTGTTAAAAGCCACTTAGGTTTCTCTGCGGCATGTGCGCCTGCCCCGAGGTTATTCGTTGACTCTTTCATTTTGTTTTGATATTAAACCCGCAAGGTTGAATTTATCATGTGAATTCTAAACACAATTCAGACAGCGTTCTATTTAGGAAAGCTGCCCTTGAGCACTTCCACTCTGACTCTCCTCAGAGCCCTCGCTCGCATTTAACTGGCTTCAGTGTTTTTCTGATTCCAATAGAAATGTCAGAGCCGTCAGCAGAGTTCAAGAAGAGGGGCTGACAGTGTTCGCCCGCCACATTATTTGAAACGCTCCCTTTCAAAAGAGATCACGGGGCTCACATACTTGACCCAGGAGTCAACAGGTTGAATGCACGAATTCTTTTTTCAACAACAACTAAACTGAAACAGAGTATTAGAACAATTCTGATAATAATTGAAAGTAATATGGAAAGAAAGAGAAATAGAAATGCTCCCATTCAGGACACTAAATTTAATCCTGAAACAGTGGAAATAAAATATTAAAACCACAGTAAATGGTGCGTGTTAGAGGCATTTTTGTTACGTTTTTTTCTTATTTATGTATTTATTAAAAGAGGCGATCCCCTCATCACGACTCCTCTCCTCCACCCTCTCTCGTGGACTCATCCTCCAGCAGGAGTCAGACAGGGAGCGTCCATGTGTTTTGGGGAGTGGCTTTGGACGGAGGCCTGAGGGGATGTTTTTTGGTAGTCTACTTTCAAATTCTAGATTAGTCTTGTGGGTTTCTCCAACGTCACCAGCTCCAGCTTGAAAGGTCAGTCGTTAAGTGTTTTATAAGGCTGCTGACTCGCCCTCCATCAGTCATAAATGAACTGTTTAAAACCCAAACTGTATAAGCAGCAGTCATTTTAAGACTGAAAGCTGGACAGTTTAGTCTTTTCACACTGTGCAGGTCTTTTGTAAGTTAAATGAAATAAACACAACACCCTGTGCTTTGCAATACAAGCATTTTCTCCTTGTGACAAAGCTGAACACAACACCAGTCTGTCAACGACTACTGTGAATATGCGCGTCCTTAGGTTTGATGAAAGAAGACTCACAATTAACGTTGTCCATCAAGGTCTCTGTGAGGCTTTTGAGCTCGTACCAAAATGATGTGGGAATCTCAAAGTCTGTCAGCTGTGGAACAACGACACGTTCTTTTGTACCTGGGTGACAAGAATCATAAAAGACAGAGGTTGACATTAAAACAAGCTTAAAGCGACAAGCCGCTGTGTGTAGAAGCCCCGACACACTGAACCGGCCTCTAAGACCGAGCACTGACAGGAAGAAAATAGAGCTTTTGATGTGCTGGCTTTGCTGTCAGAAGAAAAAAAGTGGAGACTGATGTGAAAAGCACACATAATGGGTGAAATCGGTTATTTTCTAGCAGCTCAGACAGCTCTGTCTGTTTGGTGAGGGTCGACTTGTGTCACTGTTGCCAGACACTGGGTAACATAAGGTCACAGGCTTTCAACAACAGCAGTTTTTTGATCTGTTTTCCAACTGGGAGGCACACACAGCTCATGGAGCCTATTAGGCGCTTTAAACCCTTAGTGACTCTCAGGTTGCCTCTAAAATCCCTCTCAGAGTCCTAATTCACTCACAACTGAACTCACAGATGTTGTGCACATATTTTTAGATTCTGTGTGACTGAGGAGACATCATTATCTCCGATGTCCATTGCAAAAAAATGTCAACAAATCTGCTTAGAATTCATCGAAAAAGACGCTCCTGGTAACTACAGAACTTGCTTGAGAATCATCATGTTTTTAATTTTTTTTCGGTATCAAAAGGATCCAGTGACAGTTGTCTATACATCTATATGTTCACTGCAAACAGGAACTGTTAAAAGCCAATTCGGCATACTTTTGATGATGCCAGTTTGTTGATCAATAGTTGTGGTCTATGGCTAACCAGCTGCAGCTACTATACTTTTGATTTACATCCTCCGAAGCCCACAACTTATTGAAACTGTGTGTCCAAAACTCGGAGCATGATTACCCACCAACCAGAATCGACACAAAGAATGATAACAGGGCTAGCAAGTGACAAAATCTTTTTTATGTTGCACTATAAATATTTTTGACACAACTGAAGCTTAGAAGTTCCCACAAACACTGAAGGGTTTGGTGGAGGCACAGTTATCTCAATTTTGTCTGACAGTGGGTCTACAGTGTGAAAACCCTTGTGCTGGGCCAGCAATGACTTTGTGTGTGTGTGTGTGTGTGTGTGTGTGGGTGTGCGTGTGTGTATACCTGGACGTGACTCGGTGCGGGGCGGTCCGAGGCAGCCTGCCAGCACATGTAAAAGTGTGCGGACCACATGTGAGCCATGAACATGTTTGATGAACTCTCCGCAGTTGTCTCTCACCACCTGGCTTAAAGTCAACACCTGAGCCTCCAACACCCCACACCTCTCCTCCTCTTCTTCCTCTGTGGTAGCAGACGGCTCCTTCTCTACCGGTGCATGGACACAGAGAAGGCACACAGAGCTGAGTTGTTAGTGCTGTTTTTGTGTGATTTCACCTCTTTACCACCACCTAAATGAAACATGTAATCTTACCCATGACCCTGGACATCTGCCGGACTGCACTCTCCACTACGTGGCCGCCGCACCGGTCACAAGAAACCGGCTTAAACTTGGACCCTGATTCTCCTCCCAGTTCAGCCAGCACCTCCCCCGCCTGGTCAGGACTGGACAGTGGGAGCAGCCGCTGCAGAGTGATGCTTCCTGTTCGGTCCATCGCCACCAGGGTCGCTTTACCTTTAACTTCTGTGAGGACGTTCTCCACAAACATCTCTGTACAAGAGACAGAGAGTCACACATCAAGCAATTATACACAAAGCATTTGATATTCAATGACAAATATCATATATTTAAAAAAGGAGAAATGAGAAATTAGGGTCAGCTAAAAAATACACAGTGACTCTAATGGAACCGGACAGATGGAGACCGCACAGCTTGGTGAAATGATGCAATAAGGCTGCAACAAGCAGAATAATGTTAAACCTGGTTACATATACACATGGCAGAGAAGTCTGCCTTCTCCAAGAGACACTTAGCCCCCTCCCCGATTACAGATACCAGGTCCTCATTTACACAACATTCAAAGAAATCAAATTGCTGGACAAGTGCAACTGTAACCTGGTTACAAGTGAATGTAAACACACGGTCTCTAATAATGCAAGGGATGAAAACATCCAACTCTGTGCACAGTGACATCCAGTGGATGTGTTGTGTCATCAATCTGATCACTGAACAAAGGCTCAAGGTAGCTTATTTCCTCGGCCCGGCATCAATCACTGGCCAACATAATACGCTGAGCAAGCGCAGTATTCTTCTTTGACAAATAACTAAAACGATCAGTCAAGTTATTAAGTAACAACAGATTAATAACAGCCTGAATGTTTTCTATTGCTCAATAAATCGACTAGTACAATGTTTTAAACTTCACTCAGACACACTGGCAGGAGATTTTCCACATACCAATCACTATACTAAAGCACAGATTTTTTTGTGTAAGGAGTCTTTCTGCTGCACATTCCCAACTTTAATCAACTTCCAATCCTCTGCTGGCTCCCATCACCAGAGACAGAATCCCTCTCACCTCTCTCCTCATTATCTTCAAAGCCTTCGCTGAGCCTTTCCCCGACGCGGCGGAAATAGCCCACACTCAGAGCGTCCAGACGCTTCCTGCCGCCGTCTCCCTGACCCTTTTCTCCTTCTTCGCCTCCCCTCCTCTTCCTCTCTCCTCCGTCTCCATCTTCGCCGGGGTGTCTCCTCTTCTTTCCACCCCCTTTCTTTGGCTTCCTCTCCTCTGCTTTTGCCAGCATAGCTTGGACCTTACAGCATGCAGGTTACAACTTGAATGTGTTGGTCTTGTTAGAGAGGTTGCTCAGTTTGATCCTCAGGCTGTAACAGTGAACAGGTGAGGGGAAAACATGATGTAATCATTGGGATTTGATGGTGACGTTCACACTCACCTTATTCGCCAAACCAAGGTATTTTAATAACATAACCAATAGGGTACTGTAGATATGATGAGTATTGTTTACCTACAGCGACACAAAATTTCGTAAAATTAGCACTTAGTAGAGGTTAGTCTGTATTTGATCATACAAATCACATTAAACAAGCAAGTAAAAACATCATTAGAAATTACATATCAACGAACCTGTCACGTGAATTGAAAATATAAATGAGTCAGAGGAAGTACTTCTTTTCAAATCTAATATTTTAGTAAATAGGTATCAAATAAATTTGTATTTTCTGTATCTATTAGGTATCTTTGTACTAATTGTTGTGTTTTCGATTTGCCAATCCTTCCTGACAGCATGCTCGAAGACTGAGGTGAACGTCAGTGAGACCAAGATGGAAATTCTATGTAAACACAGAGACATTTATTTGTTGGGTCACAAAACATATGCCGAATTTCCCTCTAGCTACCAATGATTCAAGAAATGTCATAAGTCAAGTTATACGAGGACAACATGGCTTCCGATACGCTATTACACGTTATATTGACACATCCTGGAAAAGGATTTGGCTTCGAGGTCTCCATGTACGAGCAGGCGTCCATGTTAGCTCTCAGCATGAAAACCACAAACCAGCTCGATCGTTTTCAAAACAAGTGGAGGTTTTTAACAGACTGCTGAAAAAAATTCACTGACACATTTAGCGCAGTCAGCTGAGGATGAATCGATACACACAGAATTTATGGAAAGCACTTAAGTGCAGCTTGACTCACGTGTGAGACGTGTGGACCGAGCAGATACGCACTGTGTTTTGGACGCGGAATGATGACGTAGTAGAAGTATGAGGTCGCGCGTTTGACTTTTTTTTTCTTACGGCTAAGCAAAATTTCATGGAGGCCTTCGATTTGTTTGTCTTTTTTCAAAATTATTTATTTAATCCTATTTAATCCCAGTCATTCACTAATTTCCCACGTCACTTTTGGACCCACATACGTGTTCCATTCCTCAGAAAAAACAAATACTAAAACGAATTATGCCATTGAAAAGCAATTAAGTAGTGTACCTGTGTGATATTTTACTAACTTGCTTACTCAGTCTGAGGGAGCACACTTGAAGTGAAAAATGTTTCTAATTACTACAAGTTTCGCTGAAAAACCAAATAGTAATTTGTTGGATGCACACCCACACAAAAATGCTTTAGTTCAGAGGATTCACATCATGTGCATTTGTTATGTCTCACTGAAAACTATCGTATGCTTTAAAATGCACGTGATTAACTAATTAACAGAGAATAGCAAAAAAGAAATGAATCACTTTTGGGACATTAGAGTACATTCAGATATAGATTATTAATAATGTGTTCCCCTCATAAATCATGACATTTATCTCTCATGAGCCGCTTTGAATGATCATAGTATTGATATTGGTGGGTGATCCTCGCCTGGTATTAGTTGGTACTGGATCAAAATCAAATCTTGTGGTATTGTCCAGTCCGATTGATAAATGAGTGTCCATATTTCAAATCTGACTCACTGTTGTACTGTACAGTATGTTAGTCATACTGTAGTAAAGTGCACTGAGCTGTGGTTGTAGCCACCAGAGGGCAACATGGTTACTTCAGGTAAGGAGCCACATTGCCCTGCCATATGGAGAGATTCAGGGACCATGTTCACCCAAAACCTCATTGAATGAGGTAAAATCAGAGGTGTTGACTCCACCTCTGCTGCTGTTTACATCTTAAAGCTTCCTTTTATTCTGATTAAGTGAGCACATTTAACTCTCAAAATCTAAAGTTCAAAACTTTGACTTTTGACTTGCTTCCGACTACATGGCACAACTGCCCCCCCTGGGACAATGATGACAGCATGGTGCTTCCTCAGAAAAGTGACATACTCCTGCCTACAGCCTACATATGGGTGTGCCTCTAAATGAATCAGGGGTGAGGCAAGTTTAGACGTTGTCATATCTGATCACGTTGGAAACAATGACCAATACCTGCCACAGGTGAACTGCAAGAGCAGAATAAAGAATCTCTGAATGAATAATGTGATGTTAGCATTAAGTTCAAAGCCCCACTGTGCGTAAATACAGCCTCACAGAGCTGTAAGCGTGGCTGGAGACTCTTAATCCTGTTAGACAGCTGAAATGAGGATGGTTCAAATGAAGCTGCAATACAATATAAGAAAGTCACAATACTGTGTACAGAGAATGTATATGTAGAGAGCGGAAAGCCTGGCATAGAATGTGAAGAGGGGGAATATAATAAATGAATAAAGTCTGGTAAATCTTTCAGTGCTTTTCGGGCCAGAATGTGTGACTTGTTTAAATTGTGCTCAGAAAACACAAAAGCTTTGTCTTTTCATACGCAGAGGACAAACTGAATCTTACACACTAAAGATTTTTTTTTTTTTTTTTTTTTTT
The DNA here is from genome assembly GCA_037975065.1 of Chaetodon trifasciatus. Taxonomy (NCBI): domain Eukaryota; kingdom Metazoa; phylum Chordata; class Actinopteri; order Chaetodontiformes; family Chaetodontidae; genus Chaetodon; species Chaetodon trifasciatus. The sequence goes on along the minus strand of JBBMOE010000061.1, from coordinate 2,288,652 downwards.
TGTCTAGCGAGTACAGGGGTTTAGAGCAGAGAGGCACAGCGACAGATAAATCATTTGTTCAACAGCAGTGCTCCTGTTGGCTTTGTCTGTTTGTGCTCATCTCCAGAGCAACTGCAGCACATGCATCAGCCCCCGCAGCAAACTGTGAATGAACACTGCCTTTGATTAAGACTTTGAGAGTCACACAGACGTAGCCAGACACATTTCATCACACCGCTGTACAGTAAAACACACACAGCTCTCGATGTCACAGGCTGTACCATGTTATGAATCACAGTAATCAGCAGTACTCCACGGAGTGAGCAACGCTTTACAAGTGATTTAGCTGGTCTTGTCTGCATCACATACGAAAGTTACTGTAAGCTCTCTCTTTGTTGTTGTCTTGTTTGGCTGCCTGTCAAGCAATAGTTAGATTTGTCATAATCGTAATGGAAACAATATTGCGAATGCTTTTGATATTACAAGTGCTGAACTTAACACACATTTCCATTTCCATTCGCATCATACAGACATGAGTGGTGTCAGGTTTTCTCATCTAACTCTTGTCAAGGAAGAAAATTAACCTTTTTTTTGCACAGTGTCAGACTGTTCCTTTAAAACCAAGCTGACATTCAGTTTGAATTGTTTTTAACCCCTGCATTCTCTATTTTTAATGTAAAACAGGTTGTGTGTGTGTGTATGTGTGTGTGTGTGTGTGTGTGTGTTTGTGTGTGTGTGTGCCTTTTTGATCTTCATAAGAGGTCAGAGGAACTTGGTTATTATTTAACAGAGGTGTGTCAATACAGCACATACCAAAACTATTCTCGCTGACACTCCTTGACACCGGGGCAGTCCTGCTATACGGCGTATTTGCAGAAAGATTGGACCTCCTATTTTGCCAAGATACAATGAACAACAGCGATTGATTCCTACATTGTATTTTTCATCAGCTGTTCTCAGTGAAAACGTATACCATACAAAGGGCACGTATCTCCACAATCCTAATATGTCTCCCAAAGCCAGGAAGTTTCCTTTGGCCGGCTGCAGACTGTTTGGTTTCCCACGTACAGTGTGAGAGCCAGGACCCAGGCCCATCTGTTATGCTCAGATACTCAGCGAACCCAAGTCACCTTTATGTTTCCTCTCACGCCCACTGCTCTGCAGAAGCCACAAATGCTGTCCATGCTATTTATCACATCGGCGTGAGGCCAGCAGGATGAACAATAAGATTGGTGAGTGCTTTGCATTTTTCACAATACAAACAGTCATGACCAAAATGTAATGTATGGCTCGAGGATACAATTCTCATAAAAAAAATCATTTTTACAAATAATTCAACAGCACATTTTTAATTCAGTAATAAATTCCTTGTGGCACCTTATTACTTTTCTGTTTTGAAGGTTTTAAGCGTTGTCTTCCATTTAACGCCCCAGTAAGGCACTCCAGTGAGCCATTGTACACAATACACAAACCTGAAACTGGCACACCTGAAAGGAACTCAGCCATTATTAATGTTAGTAATTACACATGTGTTCTTCCTACTATGACATGTCATACATGAAGAAGGAAATATTGGATCATTACAATCCCATTAAAAACCTCACAACTGCTCTTAGACAATGACTGATTACATCAATTTTAAATGAATACATTATTTAAATAGTAGCTAATATAGATTTGTGTTTAACTAAATTTGAAACTTTTACAGACTGAAAATCCATTATAATATATTCTGTATGTATGTAATAAATATACATCTATACCACATATTCTAATTACTTTTCCTGATGTTATTTTCTTCTTGGGTCACTAGTAAAATGCCTCTAAATTACAGTTATCCCTTGTGGTTCGGGCTAATTAGCAAATGTTAGCATGCTAAGATGGTGCACATGATAAAAAACATCAGCATGTGAGCATAATCATTGTGAGCATGTTAGCATGCTGGCGTCAGCATTCAGTGCTGCTGTGCTTTAGTGCAACCTCACAGCTCTCACTGCTATGACAAATAAACTTGAGCTTATAATTTCATTTTGTTGTTGCTGTAATTCTCAGATGCAATGATGCAACCATTTAACACTGAGTGGCAGTGGAAGGCAGGTTTAGGTATGCATCCAGATTTCAGGTTTTCCCTTGTAATCATCTGATCTGATGTGACATCATTATGGTCTCCAGCCAAACCACAAAGTTGGCGGTGCACTTTACTCATTCACACTGTCTGCTCTCATTGGTTGGTGGCACGTTGACAAATGTGGAATCTATGAGACAAATTGCCTGGAATAGACATTTCACCACTTTGTGTTTTATGTTTACCTGATGAATAGCTGCTTTGGACTGAAATCAAAAACATGCAAAATTAAATCTTCTAAATCCATGGGTGGGATTTTAAGTTTGTCTTTTTGGACTTGTGATCAGAAGGTTTATATTTAGGATGTCAGAGGTTGGCTTGGTTTTGTCCTCCGATGTTTTCCTGTAAACTGGCCAACAAAGGAGTACTGAAATTTTGCAGGGGAAGTTTCACAGTGACTTCAACAACACTGACGGGGGGGGGGGGTTTCCTATGGAGGAGGTTCAACCTTGGATCATCCACACATCATCCAAACTGTGCTTTTGGTTTATTTTGGTGGTTGCTACTATGATAGCATAATTTACCCATCTTTATAGGCTGAAGTAGGCTCCAGGTCCCCTCTTTTTTTTACTGAATATGGTTCATATTATGATTGTCTGCTCTGTGGTGCAGGTTGTGGTTGTTTGAATAAAATAATTTTATACATGACTGCAGGTACTGATTTGCTAGTTTTATTATGTGATCGCATAAGACTCATCATATGCATTAAATGCTTATTTTCCTGCCCCCAATTGATTGACGTCTGCTTCCACCAAGGATTTTATAGTTAGCAAAAACTATACTAAAACTAAGTGTGAAAAAAACATTTTAGACAAATATTTTAAGTCAAATTTGTGAACACATCAGGCATGAGGCATTGGTGCTTCAGGATTATTGAGACTGGGATGACGGTCAGTCAGTCACTCCTACACCTGTCTCCACCTCTACACCTCTGCTAAACTTCTTAAATCTCACCCCTGACAAATGCACCCCATAAAACTAAAACTGATCCAGAAACTATTTAAAACCAAAGAAAAATTAAACATTTCAGACAACACTAAAAAGTAAAGTGAAACAAGCAACTCTGGGAACTAAACAGAAAAAAAAGAAAGAAAAGAAAAACGGAATAATCCAAACTTATATCAACTATATTAAGTCTGGCTTCCACTCCCTGTCTGCACTGGAAAAGTAACGCTACACATTGCGCAAAAAAAATATCTCTTCACTGTGAGTGTGTGTGTGAGTGTGTGTGAGTGTGTGTGCGTCTCATCGTGCATCGTGACACACCACGTGCAGCCGCGCAGCTCGCGCTCAGCGGAGCGGTGGGAGTGGGAAACTTCAGGCCGCTCAGGGGTGGGACTGGGTGGGCCGAGCTGTGAGAAAGAGGGGTGTGTGTCCGCTTTAAGTACCGCGCAGTGGTATCCGTTTCATAAATAAACTGATCCAAGAAAGGAGCGAGGGAAGAAGCAAAACTTCGGACGCTGAGGGATAATTACTGAGGACGAAGCAGAAGACTGACCGCTGATCCAGAGAAGAATCCGCACAGATCATGTAAGAGTTTCAGGGGCTTGTCTTCATGGGTTTCTCTGTCCTATCAGGGGGGTGTTAGGTGAAGTGGAAACTTGACCTCACAGCTTCTTTTACGCAGGAGAAAGTAGTTAAAGTTAAAGGGATGACCCTCCATGAAGAAGAGGCATGTATTTGCATTTTCACTGAGGGCAGATTCATGTCAAAATATATCACAGTCTTCAGCATCTTTCCTTAATCTCATGTTCTAGCGGTTCTACTTGAAGTTTTGGGCTTGAACTTTCTGACATTTTGTTGCTACAAAAATCCACTTAATCAGTTCCTCAGGTGGGTTTCCGGCTGATAAGAAGTTGGTTTGTTCTTCTCACTTTCTTTAGTCTTTTCCATGTTCAAGACAGAACACTCAGTGAGTTCAGGTATTTCTATGTCCTCCACCTCTTTGGTTGGTGGCCAACCAGCTGCAGCTGATCCCATTTTCTTTCATCAGAGACCTCGAGGCTGTGTGCAGTGCACAGGCTTTCTTGATGTTTCTTTTGCTTGTGGTGGCATTCCAGGCTTTATTTATTCAATACATGAATTAATTTTACATGGGACCAATCTCACCAGACAAGCAAGCAATTGACAGCTGGTGTTGTTTGGGAACTTGAATTTGAAGCACTTATCTCAGGGACCAGTGTGCATACCAGCCGCGCTGGCATGCCAACACAAACCGACTGAACAGAAGTGCAGAGCTGTACAGGGAGAGAGCATAATGGAAGAAGTGATACATGTGGTAGTGATAGGCAGAGGGGGCGAAAAGATGAAGTAACACTTGTTTTCAAGCTTGGCTGTGGTTTGTATTCGAAGTCCATTTAAGTTTGTGCATTTAAGTGTGAGGGAAGAGCAAGGCTGCCAAAAAATTAGTCTGGTGGAATGGCTTTTCAAGGTATTTTTGGAAGAATGGATGATTCTAATTGGGCAATTCTAGGCCACCTAAGGTGCAGTACTGAGATAACTTGGCTTTTTTTAAAAGCCTCTGAAGATGCAAATTACAACAAAACAGCGTGAAAAGCTTTTATTCAGTTGTTACATTTCAAAAGAATCCACATTTGCTGCGGTATTGGGCCAATTCTAATTTCATCTTCCATTTTATCACCCCAAATATTTAGTCTCTCATCGCCTGAGTGAGTAGAAAAAGGCACGGAAGCTCAATTTTACACAGTGAGCCTAAATCCATCGCTTTCTAACTAAAACCTGTTGAATCCTGTCATGGCTTTCACTTCATGTCAATCCACACGCCGGTTCCTTTTTTACTAAAATTAGAGGTGGAGCAAAGGCAGTACAGCGTGGGTCAGAGAGTGTGACCAGTTTTGGGTGGGGATCATGTTGCAACACACACAGCTGACTTGATCCATTGTGTCTGTCGCAGTGATGATGAAAGTATGCACCAAATATTTAGAGGATTTGGAAACAGTTGAAGGGAGGGGAATGTTATCAGACCTGCAGATGACCTCAAGGAGTAGAAAAATCTGGAGGGAATGATAATGTGTGCACACGCCCACACACTCTCTCTCTCTCTCTTTCTCATACACACACACACACACACACACACACACACACACACAGATACTTACACATCATCGATCTTGAGGGTCTGGTACTTAGAGCTGGCCCTCTCTACCGCCTCCTCCTCAGCTGTCGTCTGCCCTTTGAACTGACATAACTTTACTATCACTGCCTTTTTCCCAAAACCAGTCACTCTCACTGCTGCTTGTCTGTATGAAAGAGGTGTAGCTTTCCTTACATAACCCCACCACGTTACTTTTAGCTTTACTTTGCAAAGCAGAATGCTAAAGTTTAACAAAGACAGCATAAAGAGGCACATTGACATCGGCCTGTGCACACAGCTAAGCAGGGATGCACAGATGCTATTTGACCATTTGCTAAACCCCTCGCCTAAAGAGTGAAGTTCAGTCAGCTTCACCACCATAACTAGGAATGGCAGTGTGTTTATCTGCTCCAACTACCTGACTGAAATTACCTCCAAAGCCAACACAAAGACACAAACATCCAAACAAGATTATAGTACTTCAAAGAAAGGGGTAATTAGCCTTAGCTAGCAGTGCAAGAACATGATACAACACATGGATCATCAACTGGTGAGGATGCTTACTTTTTGTGTGGCTATAACTGTAACCTCAGTCTTTTAGCATTATGTCATGCAAGCAGCCATTAAGTCATTTTTAAGACCCTTTTACTTAAGTCTTATAAATTCAGTTTGCTGGGAAAAGTGAAAAACGGCAGCTGGAGGAGCAAAATGGGGCTTAGCGAAGGGTGTTTGTAAAAATGAGAACATCACCCTATAAAGCAAACACCTCCTCTATGTGTTTACTTAACAACACTGCATTTCTCCTGATTCTGTGCATTACTGCAGCTCATTACAGTTTATGAGTGTTTAACAAGAGCAAATAAAACTCCCCTGCTCCTTTAATGTCTTGGTAATATAGATTTATTTTTGCGTGCAGCACAAAAATAAATGTATAATGTTAAGATGGAGAAGTTGCAGATGCTGAGAAAACAGGCAGAAAGAGGAGGATCAGAGAGAACGCCCTCCTCTTCCTCACTCTGCTTTTCGCTCTTGTAAACATTCTTTGTTTTCATTTTTCTCATGTTGACATTTGGTGTTTGACATTTGACCCTGATTTTAAGATCTGAGTATGGACAGGAAGGCTTATCTTCAGTGTGACAAATGATCAGCTTCAGCTGTGATTATTAGTGCGCTGTGTGAGAGTGGGGATGTGACACTGTGATAAATGTTCACATCAGCTACAGTACTGGACACCTTCACCCGCAGTGTATGCACAGGCACAGAGACATACACACAAAGTGCATTATTTCACAGGTTGGGTGAGGGAGATGGAATCCAGCTGTTTGTAGGAGGTACGTCAGATTGCTCAGGGAATGTAGCCGACAAGGATGAAAGGTTAAATACCCCCGAATGCCTTGGGAAAGCCTGGTAGAGCTGAGTGCATTTCTGGAACGCGGTAATTGTGGGAAAAAGTTAAATAAAAATTGCATTGGCTGGTTCATGATGAGGAGATGAAAGACGAATGTTTTTTTTAAATCAGATTATTCTGAAAACGAAGTCTCGGTGCATTGAAGTGTACTGTAGGTCACTGCCAACTGCCACTTGTTCCACTGTTTGCATCTCTTTCTGTTTACTGTACAAGGTTTTGAAGCTGTTGGGCTTTTTCTCACTTTACTTCTAGTTGTTGGTTTTATTTGCACCTCTCTGATTTTTCTGCTCTCAAGCTAATACACTTGTAATGAAAGGAATTTTGTTTGTGATTGTTATTATTTTCATTTATTAGTTCCCGTTTAGCCCTTTCATTTGTCCATTTACATGTGCATCTTAATGTCAGGAGAAGCAGGATGATTCACTCGTCTTGTCTGTGTAACATAATCAAATAATCACTCAATATGATGGTTGCTGCAGTTTTACTCCTGAAATCGAAATAGCAGTTTTCTAATATGTCTCCTAGAATGCCAGGTGAGAGGTTGACAGTAAGAGGGACGTCGGAGATCGGGCGTTTCCCGGGAGCAGCCCCACCCACTAGGGTGGAGCTGACTATTCACAAAGAGGGCGAGAAGAAACAGGAAGAGGGAGGCTGTCGCCGCTGGTTCAAGAAGATGTGTCCATGTTGCTTCAAGCGCCAGAGCAGCACCTCCTATGATGTTACAGATAAGGTGGATTTGATCAAACCTCCGGCCCCTGCCCCGGAGCCCGCCAAGCCAAAGCCTGAGAATGGAGAAGCAAAGGAAATGGAAGGTACAGTCACAGACTTTTGGGGTGAATTGTGGTATGAAATTGTTTGGATTAGATACAGACACATACTTACATTTTCTGTTAAACCTTCCTGTCTCAGAAATAAAACTGACGGTGCGCTCTGTGGACCTGCTGAGCTCCAAGACGGGCCAGAACAGACAGGAGCATCACACTGACCTGTATCATGGGGAGGAGCTGATCATCCGCAGAGGACAGACTTTCCAGATAGAGCTGGAGCTCAACAGGCCTTTCAATGCTGACTCTGACAAGTTGCACCTGGACATGAAAACAGGTATGGAATAGATGGACAGTGTCTGCGTGTGTGTCGTCATGCCCTCCAACAAAATCTATACTTTATGTGATAAGGAAATATCAGTGTGCTCATTAGCAATGGCGGAGGTGTCTGAGAATTTAGTAAACTATATAGGTGAGTAGCAAAGCAAAGCAGCAAAACAGCAAAACAATAAAGCAAACAAAATAAGAAAATGTCTGGATACAACTTTCCAGTCATTTCAAGCAAGCAAGAGACAGATTAAAAAGGAAAAACAACAGAAGCAGTCGATCCAACGGTTCCAATGTTGAAACTCGTCATTGTTTGGTTAGACTCTCCCTGTCTGGTAACCCAGCTAACACAAAACATTCCAATAACATTCTGTAACAATGTTATTGTGACAACTACATAACAGTAATCTTGGGAACTGCATTTTGTGAACTGTCAAATCCAAACTTCTTATATAAGATATTGTTCTGAGAATTAAGAAAGGTCCCCTAGACCAGTGATTCCCAGCCAGGGTGTACTTCAGCAGTTGTACCTAAATTAATTGAAGAAAACAGAAATTATATTGTGATTAGAAAAAAATTCCACATGTTGAGTCAGCAAGTGAGCATAGAGGTCTAAAGCACTAGCCAGAAGTAATGGATAAACAGTTGGAATAGTTCACTAAAAGTAATAGATGAATAGTGACACAGCCAGAAGAAATGTATAAACAGATTAAATGAATAGCTAAAAGTAAGAGATAAACAGTTTAAATAGCTAAATATGTCAGACAAATGGTTGAAGTAGAGCAGATTTGGAACATGATGGGTGGTGTCAATGAAGGGGTTGAGCTCATCTCAAATGGTTGTGGGGGTGCGTCATTCAAACAAAGGTGGGAACTGCTTCTCTAGAGCCACAGAGGACATTATTACTATTCACTGATCTAACGTGTAGAGCTGGTGGAGTGCACCTTTAACCAGCGTTTGCTGCAGGCCTGTGTGAAACGCAGCGGAATCAACGACTGACTCAAAACAAGCACGGGAAACGTGGTCGACATGCCACACATAGCGAGCACATTTAAATCGAGCAGCAGTTCAACCATATCTCCACCACAAGCTTTGGATTCCACCCACCACCCCACAGCGTTAACAGTTTCCAGACCTCAGGACACCGGACACCTCTCTCTGGTATTTAAAGGCCTAACACTACAGCGATCCACTGCTCACTTGGGAATAAACGGCCATTACATCACCACAGAGAACGCAGCACATCGTAACACGGGAAGAGGGGATGGGAAAAAGAATTGACAGGCACAGATAACTATGTGAGCCACCCCCATTCGACAGGTTCTCATTAATTTTGCTTTCACAGTCACATTTGCTGTGAAAAGGTTTAAGTGTTGCCCAGAAAGCGACGACTTTGCGTCGCTGTAGGTTCCTAAGCTGTTATTTTGTTCATCTATGAAGCTGAATGAAGATTCCAAGTCGATTTACAACAAAGTCATTCCAGCAGAAAAGAGACAATTTAACATTGATTTCCTTTTGAACGGGTACACAGACGTGAAAGAGGAAGTCCTAGCTGCAGTCGGGTGGAGAACAATGGTTTCTTGATAAACTCCACATTCGCTTCAGCAAATGGCAGCTAAAGCCCAGCAGGGTGCCACAGAGCAAATAGCTCAGAGCAAAGCACCCAATAAGTCTTAATCCAGCAAAGAGGTAAGAATTAAAGTTTGTGCAAAGCTGTTTTAGCTCTTTGTTTGTTAGCCTTCAGCGAAACATGAAGTCTTGTAAAAGGAAACATTGAGGCTAACTGTCATAAGATGAAACCTTCACAAACACGCTTTGCCTTCTGCAGAGATGTGTGTGTGTATGTGTGTGCGTGCAGTGTGGGAGGTTTTATAGCCCTGAAATTTTGTTTACTGAGACAAACCATGCACAGTGGGGTGAAGGGCTGTGATGCATATGTGGTTTACAGTTTGCTATGGTTGTGTGATCCACAGTGGAAGAAGACTAACAATCACTGTGACGTGAATAATGGAGTTTACTTCGTTCCCATATACATGTTGCAGTGAAGTCCTTCCACTGCTGCCTCCACTATCAATCCAAATTTTCAAGGTTACTTGAGAATCAGAAAAAGGAGAGAAATGAAAAGCACTTTGCTGAGCTGCACCGCCTTCACCCACACATAAAAAGAGTGGTTTCAAAATGCTTTACACAACACAGAATGTACAAGTTCATGTGCATATGCATTCAAGCAGATGGACTGACTAATGGATGTTTGTCATCTTGCTCACTGGAGGAGCATCAGTTGTGTTGCTCTGCCCTGAAAGGTCGTTCAATTCAAACATGAAAATCTCTACCTGAATTGCAAATGTTGTGCTGTTGTGCTGTGTTGTTTTTCTTATTTTTCACTTAAAATGTTTTACTAGCTGTTTTGTTAGCTGGGCATTTTAATAGCTCTAGTGGTTCACAGCAGGTCAGCTGCAAGCAGTTAATTTTAATTTAAAAATGTTGGGAAATGGACTCTTGCCAAGAGTTAGATGAGAAGATTGAGGCAAATAAAATGTACAAATGCAGAACAACTCATCAGGCTTTTGTCTATGTAACTTCTATTGCAGTGTTTTTCTTTCTGTTTCCCCTTTTTTTTGGAGCATTCTGGTACAACATGACTCAAATGTAACCTGTGCGCTGTAGGTCCCCTGCCCACGGTGTCCAAAGGCACCCATGTCATCATTCCACTGGTGGATCACCTGGAGGATGAACGCTGGGAGGCCAAGGTTGTAGAGCAGAACGGCAACAAGGTGAAGCTGTCCGTCAACTCCCCATCCAATGCTGTGTGCGGCCTGTACGGGCTCACGGTGACCAGTAGCTCTTCAACAGGCGAGACAGCAGCTACTCACAACTCCAGCAAGAACATCGTCATGCTCTTCAACCCTTGGTGTGAAGGTAAGATTGGCAGCGGGTGTCAACAGGAACATGGATTGAGGACAGGAAAGTGGAAGAGAGACAAGAGAGAGGACAAGTCATATAAGTGATGAGAGGAGAAAAATGAAGGAAGAAAAGGCAGCGTTACATAACATGTCTGGAATGATTTACATACTATCTGGCTTACTATTTGGTTTGAGGCCAAATAGCTGCAAAAAGTCAAGATTTTTCTTGCTGGAGAACTGTCTGACACAGGCCAATTTCCAGGGAAAGTGTTCCAAGAACATAGCTGCTGTATTACAAATCACGTCATCGTTCTGATAACAAACACTGCTGCAAAGTAGATTTCTGTTTAGCCATTTCATCTGTGAGAGGAATCCTAATATAATGTTACACAAGGGTGAGAAAGTCCACCACCGTCCATGAGTGTGTTGCTGTCCATCAAACAGCTACAGTGTGACCCTGAGTGTAACTATGGCAGTTATGTAACTGCACTGGGTATGATTGGTTATGCCACTTACTCACCACATTGAAGCGTGTTTGTGATCAAAACAGTATGTGTAGAAGATGAGCTAGACCTTCACTGGCCTCATTTATAACATCTATGCATACTCATATGATTTTTAACCTTTGCTTATGCATAAATCAAACACTTCTGTGTGTTTTTTTTGTTACATCTTCATCATATTTTCAAAATGAGCTTTGTATCAAAAAGGTGATATAAGCTGTAAACACAGTGCAGTGTGCAATTAATCCATTGCACAAACAGTCTAATTCTTGACTCTCTTAAGTGGGTCTAGTTTGCCATGAACTATGAGTAAATTCAGACTTTTCTCAAGACTCAGCTGACGGAGCAACAGCATCAAACTGCTCAGCTCGGTTCTCCACCCGTGAACAAAAAATGTTTGCCAGCAGTAAAAATTCAAGAGTTACAAGAATGTTTCACCGTGAAAATTCAGCAAAATGTGTAACAATACAAAAAACGTTCAGTAGCATAAAATCTAAATGCAGTTGAGACGCGTAGCTGAGCTGTGATGGTGTGGCTTCTCAATGTGGCACGGCTCAGTGCTTTGGTGCCTGGGCGAAAGAAAATGATCGCTCACTGCTGCATGTTTCCAACATTTAAACGGCGATCTGTCTGGGTTTTGTGCACTCAGATATGATTTTTAACCTGTCCATATGGGGTTTATCAGTATATTCTTAAATAATTCTCAAAAGAAAAATGGAGGTCAGTCTTGTCTACTTCAGTTAACAAAGCATTAGGAAATGAGTTCCATTCCTTATACTGCTGTTTCTTTCAGTTCCCTGAGCACTTCAAACCAAGCACACAGGATATTTGACAAAAAGAAGTGTGTTTGCAACACAGCAAAATAAAAAAAAACTGTGGACCTGGATCTGATAAAAATACATTCTGTCTTTCATTATGGGGTTGCTGTTTTTGGCAGCAAGCCCAATCTCCTCTTCCCTCTTGCAATCTCTTCTTCCCAAAACCAATCCTACCCTCTTGCTCATAAAAGTCAAAATCCCACAATTACTGTATAAAAACGCCACGGGGCGAGCTCAGAGTAATCCTGCAGCTGGTGACAACCTGTCCTGTCCCTCGCCTTTACTGCCTCCATGTGTATTTCCTGCCTTTCTATGCCTCTCCCGCCCAGCTTTGCTCGCGCCTTGCTATCTGTTGACCCGATCCTCACTCCATCTCCGCGTTGCTCTGTTTTCTGGCCTCTTTCTCCTTCCAATCCTCCTGTGTGTGCGTGTGTGTGTGTCTGCTTCTGTCTGCATTGCAGAAATATTCAGTAAGAGGCGAAAATCACAATTATCACAGCTGCCAGATGCTGTCAAGCTCACCTCCCTCTACTTACTCCTGTAAAATCTCAAGACACTCTGTTATGCTCCACTCTCCCTCCACCCTTTCCTTCTCAAGCATAACTTCCCCTCTTTCTCCCCCTCGTCCCTCATGACTTTGTTAAACCTCTTCCTTCCACTTAGTTTTTCTCATGTCCATCCTGAGTACTCTGATACTTGAAGCTTTCCCTTTCTTTCTTTTTGTCACGTTCCTTTTCCCCGCCTACCGGAAATCACGGTGGCAACAGCGAGAGATGAAAGAGATGGAAAAACAAAGATTTCTGAAGCTCATGGTAGGCGTGCACACCCAAGTCTGGAGGGCTGATGTCACTCAAAACAGACCTTTTCCCATAAATGAATGTGGGCCCCACTGCAAGGTCCATGGAGTCATTGTGTTTCTTAACCATTTCCTGGCCTTGGGGACTCTTCGTTTGTGAAAAGAAATCACATTCTTCAGTGATTTTGTCACTGAAGAGTTAAATAAAGCAAGATTGTGGCTCACTTTCACAGAGAAGGAAGGAGACAAACTCTTAACTTGAGTCTGTATCATTAAGCTTAATCCCACAGTTTTATGGAAAAGGGTTTCTTTGTTTTTTCTCTCAACGCTGCTTTAATAACACCAACATTGGAGATAACTATATACACTGCATAACGGGAAATCTAACTAAGATGAATATTTTTGTCTGAGAAAAATATTTCTTCTTGCCAGGCAGTTTTTATGTTTGAAGGTTTCACTTGTTTCAAGCTTTTTTTTTGCCTTTAATTGTCTTGATGAGATATTCTAACTTCTTAGACATTTATTACTGGTTTTGAGTCACTGAATGCTTGAAACTAGAATTTCCAGAAGTTTTTTGATTGACACTGACAAGTGCAAACCTGCTCTGTCAAAAGTCAAAATTTCTTTGTATCCAGACAAATGTACTTGTTTTAGTGTGATGGCACTACTTTTAAGACAACTGTGGGTCTTTGAGGCCAGACATTTAAGATCTTCCGGTTCTCTTGGGGGATATTTTTTGCTCATTTTAAGTAGCATTTCTCCCATTTTATTGCTTTATTTTCTTGTTTTTGAGAGCTATGTTTTAGCTGTGTAGTAATATTTAAAAGTAAGGAAAGTTCCTCTTAGTATTGATTAAACCCCCAAAACCTCACTCTGTTGATCAGATTTATGTATGCAGCAGTTTTTTCCATGAAAAAACAAAACCCGTAATGCCTTAAAATGCTATTCTAGCAGCTTCTGAGGACGACCTTTCTCAAACATTTTATCTGCGTGAACAACCCATAAAGTTTTCTGTAATGACTGTAGTCACCATCTAATTCAGCAGCTTAGCTATTTGACAAACTGTTGGTAACGTTAGCTCTCACGTTCACCCCCAAGGTATATAAAATGTCCCGTCAGCGTTTGACATGAATCATAATGGAACTTGGCAGGCTGACGTAGGCGAACATTACGTATGTTGACTCATGCTCGCTAGTTTAAATGGATGGAACTGCGTTGGGATTCAGTTTTATGACAAAACTAATCTGTTTTTAGTGTAAAAAAAATTCAAAACAGTGCTCTACTGTAATCCTGAGTTTCTTCTGTCTCGGATTTTCAGATCCTTTGGTAATAAAGGCTCACCATTTCTCCTTTTGTGACTTTACGATCGAAAACAGAACACGTCTCCACCATCATTTTGAAAATAGTGAAACCTAGCCGTCAAAATACTGATACAGAGCTACACCTGGCGTCCTCTCTGATACCCCCCCAGAAAGCCCCACCCGGAAATTGACAGGATTGGTTCATTATATGTATGTCTTGTAGCATATAAAAAACCCATATGGACATGTTAACATGGTTCAAAACTTGCTTCTTTCTTGGAGTTGGTCTTTAAATGTATGCTGTGCATGATGAGAATCTGGACTCTCAATGCTATTAAAAGACAACAGTTTATAGATGCAACGTTTTCATGTCTTCCCAGAGGACACGGTGTTCTTGGATGATGAGGAGGAGAGGAAGGAGTACGTGCTGAACGACACAGGGAGGATTTACTACGGCACAGAGAAACAAATAGGCGCTCGCACATGGAACTTTGGGCAGGTATGGATTAACAAGACAAGATGAGACATGAAAGTGCTGAGTGCATCTGCTTTTCAATGTCATCATGTCACTGCCTGTGGCACACAGCCCCTTTGTTCCTGTAATCTTTAAAACAGCCATTTTTGGTATCTCTCAATTATTGTAATTAATGTTTATTGATGTTTCAATAGTAAGATGTGTCTTTGAATTGTACGATATTTTTTTAAATCCAAGATATGATCCAAATCTCTGTGTGAATGAGCTGTTTTGTTTGGCTGATGAGTTGTTTTTTTTTTCTAGTTTCATGAGGGAATCCTGGAAGCATGTCTGTTTATCCTGGAGAAGAGCGACATGCCTGCATCTGGTCGAGCAGATCCTGTCAATGTGGTTAGAGTCATATCTGCCATGGTGAGCTTAAGTTTATATTGACATCCATATCAACATGGGGTTAGCCAGGATTTTAAGAAATACTGTCATGAGTCCCCCAGTGCTCAAGTTTCATTTAATGAGTTAGCTGTTCAGCTGTGTTACTCCAAGCTTTGAAATGCTGTTTCAGAGTCTTCTTTTGAATAACCTCAGGTTGCTAAAACCCCTAAATTTCCAGGAAAAATGCTGACAACACAATCTCAGTGTCTTTATTAGTAGCTATGGCCTTAATCATCGTTCTGCTTGGAAAATCATGCCTGTAATTTGTAAAAGAGAGCAGTCACCTGTAACTGCCTGTGTCACTGTCCTCTTTTCAGATAAACACTCAGGATGACTGTGGGGTTCTGGTAGGGAACTGGTCTGGGGATTACTCTGACGGAGTGTCTCCTGCGGCGTGGAGCAGCAGCGTGGAGATCCTGAGGAAATACCACTCGTCCGATGGAACGCCTGTGACATATGGACAGTGCTGGGTCTTCTCTGGGGTCACTACAACGGGTGAGAAAAGATACAGCAGAGAGAGCGTGTGATGGTGTGTGTTTATAGAGACAGTTTGAAGCTCAGTGGGCAGTAGCAAGATTGCACCTTGTGTGTGTTGTGTGTGTGCATGTGTAAACACCAAAAAGGATTCAACAAAGGCCAATTTGATTAACATAATCATTGCTTCCTGTCTATCAGGCCCTTTTTATTAGCTCTCTTTGTAACAGAACACTTCATTCACTGTGATAGCTAGCTGACCATAGCACACACACACACACACACACACACACACACACACACACACACACACACACACACACACCCATGGCAAACCATAGCTCATATACACCCTAAATACCTCACATTGGCATTCCTGTCATATCTCCCACTTTTGTCACCGATTGAGCCACATGTGTTGCTTTCATTCAGCCAGGATATAACTGTGCATTTAACCATGCAAATTCCATCTCAGCAGAAATATCTGAAGTGATTATGCTCAAGTGTTAGTGTCTGGGAACATAATTTGATGATTAAATGACCTTGTAAACAGAGTTTTAATCAATCTATCGCTGTCTGTCTTTGTTTCTAGTGCTGCGGTGTCTTGGCATACCCGCCCGCAGTGTGACCAACTTCCAGTCTGCTCATGATACTGATGTATCCCTCACTACAGATGTCTATTTCGATGAGAATATGGACCCGATCGACTACCTCAATAGTGATTCTGTCTGGTAAGATGTGTCACTTTACATGGCTGGGCACCATGCTCAGAAAGATTTCTTGCTGCTGAATCCAATCCTTGGGAATGCACCATATATTAAGATCTGCTCTGAAAGCAGTTCCCTCTAACTTGAAACCCCAGAGATGTCATGCTCTTTCAATTATCTGCAACTCCTCCGATATTGCAGAGGCTAATGTGGTACCTCTCTGCTCTCTGACAGTAAAGTAAAATGATTGTAGAATGATCTGTACTATTTCTTCTTCCTTCTGGCTACTTTTTACTCTTTTCATCTCAAACTACAAGGCAAATTACACCAGATACTTGCGATGTAGCTAAATAGCTTAGCTTAGCTTAGTTTAGCACAAGAAACTGAAAACAGAGGAAAACGATGTACAAACTTTCATTGTGCTAAGATAAAATATCTTATTTCCCAAAATTCTCAAACTATTCCTTTAAATGAGCTTAAATTAACATAATTTAATCCCATCTAGGAACTTCCATGTGTGGAATGACTGCTGGATGGCAAGACCAGACCTGCCCCCTGGTCATGGAGGCTGGCAGGCTGTTGACTCCACTCCCCAGGAAACGAGCCAGGGCACCTTCCGCTGTGGCCCCGCCTCTGTCAACGCCATCCGCTCCGGCCAGGTCTACCTCAAACACGACACGCCATTTGTCTTCGCTGAGGTGAGTGCTAGAAATTGGCAAGTCTGCTTTAACAGAGGTCTTCATTATTTAGTTCACTCTAGGTGCATCACCAAAGGGAGAGAAAGGTGGTCAAACTTCATTGTATGTACACACAATTTAAAAAGGTGTCTTCGGAGCTGGAATAACTATGTGAGGCGTAACTCGTGAAACTTATAGATTTGATAAACATAATTTAATGCTTCTCAGCAGCATGCATTATTTTCAAAACGCAGCCATGCTATTCACAGAGGAACCTGTACAAAGGAAAGATAATACATCAAACTGATGCATTGAAAGTTCACCTTCATCATCAGGAGCTAATGGTGTTTGTTGGTACTTTTCTATCAGGTCAACAGTGATAAGATCTACTGGCAGAGGAACCTGGATGGCACTTTCAGCCAGATCCACAGTGAGAAGAAAGCTGTCGGCCACTTCGTCAGCACTAAAGCAGTGGGCTCTGACGAGCGGGCAGACATCACACACCTGTACAAACACCAAGAAGGTAGCGACAAGCATATTGTACTTTGCTAATGGTATTTTGCCCTAGATTGATGCTCCAGAACCAGACAGAATTATTTCTACACTACCAGGAACTATCTTAAAATGTCATGATTAAATATTTTCTTGCTGCATAGATCATTTCGCTGCGCATAGATTCCCCTCATCTGACCCCTCACCAGTTCACCTTCTCTTCACAGTTTTAAAATATGTGTCTCTGTTTGCTTTGTTTGGAGGACTGTGGGCCATATCTCTTGTATCTGTCAATAAATCCTCAAACATCAGACAGGATGAGGTGCACTCACCGTCTCCTCCCTCTTTACCAGGTTCAGAAGAGGAACGTATCGCCGTGGAGACTGCCAGTCGCTATGGCAGCAAGCCAAATGTCTACTCCACGCCCATGGCAGAGGATGTTAGTGTGGAGGTGAAGATGGAGGGTGAGGGGCCCAGGATGGGTGCTGACGCCCAGCTGAGCATCCTGGTGAAGAACCTGAGCTCGCAGCCTCGTCGGACCACTCTGCACAGCCAGGTGGCCGTCATGTACTACACTGGTGTGCTGAAGGGCACCATCAAGAAGGAGCAGATCCCTGTGGAGCTTTCGCCCAATGAAGGTTAGCTTTCCACTAAGGTTAAAAGCTGCTGTATGTTACAAAAGGAACTTTGACTTTGCAGTTCCTCTCAGCTCTGCAGAGAGTTTTAGCGCCTTGCTGCTCTCATCAGTGTTGCTTCCAGCCTCAGCAAACAGCTGTTTTCAGCAAAAAGCCAGAAAAATCGAGCGCACACCGCCTGTCCAGAATCAAAATGGACAGATATTTTTTCTCGTGGAGTCGGTGCTGCTTAAAAGAAAGTGATGAATGCTGACGTTGCAATTGTTTGCTAACTTTTCCACTCCACTTTAGAGAACAATAATAGCTTGATGTTGTGTTTACAGCTTGTTTCTGTTGCCCCCGAGTTCATTCAGGTTTAAAACAACCTTCCTTAGCTCAGTGAACCGCAGCCAATGGCTGCAAGTTACAATCACAAGATAATGGTAAACCCTGGTGTTCAATATCAGCCCCAGAGAATATTGAATTGAGCAAAGGTGTTTTTTTATGACTTTCATTTGTAAAGGGAAGAAAGTGTCATTTCTTGTTTCAAAAGTAAATGCTGTGATCTTGCCTTGATGCAGTCTAATGCACTGGAACAGCCAGGGGAGCTTTGCTAATAAGCAGCTGTGAAACTGTGAAAGTCCAGGCTGTAAATTGGAGTTATTGTCAAATAGATTTTTTTGCATGGCGGTGTTAGCAAAAAAAAAAAAGTTAAACTGTGTCATGGGATACGTAATAGAGAAAATAATTTGGCAAATTGTGTTCATTTTTAAGTCAGCAGAATCCCATTCCAGGTTTACATTTTGGGAAACACATATCTGCATTCTTGCAGAGAGTTAAATAATCTCTCATGTCTGTCTGGTAAATATGAAGCTACAGGTAGCGGCCAGGTAGCTTAGCTTCGCTTGTCTGTACAAAGACCTGCAAAAACAAGTTGCTGTGTTATGGAGGATTATGTGTGCGTATCTATGACTATTTTGGACATTCTGCAGGGTGATTCACTCTGGGAAGTCATGTGTCTGGCCATGAAATAGCCAGACACACACCCCCCATAAAGCCGCAAGCTTTTTACACCCTGGCTTTTGCTTGGATTTAACATGCAAGATTTAACATGTTAATTGGTGAACTTTGATGGCGCTGGTAAATGGATTTTGTTACATTTGGACAGAGCCAGACTTGCTGTCTCCAGGTGTTTCCAGTCTTTCTAATAATACAAAGAGAAGAAAACCTGCACAATAACAATGCTGAATATTAAGCCCAGCCCATTTTCTGTACTTCCACACAGAAAGGACCATTGAGTTGATGCTGCCCTACCAACAGTACCAGAACCAGCTGGTGGATCAGGCAGCTCTGATGCTGACCCTCTCAGGAAGAGTCAGCGAGACCCAACAAGTATTAGCCAACCAGACCACCTTTAGGCTCCGTACACCTGACCTCACCATCACGGTAGGTTTCGTTTTTATATTGCAATTAACCATTTGTAGGATTATTTCTTGTAATATTACTCCATCTGGATCATAGAAAAATTATAGGAAAAGGTTTTGTTCACCCCTCCTGACTCATTCAATGACCATCTGACAGCCTTTGGGAGACGCTGTGGTTGGTAAGGAGATGGCAGCCAAGATTACCTTCACCAACCCCTTGCCACGCATGCTAAAGGGAGTGGTGTTCAGAGTGGAGGGCCTGGGTCTGCAGAAGGGCCACGAAGTGGTTGTAGGGTAAGAACACGAGGCACCTCTATTTTTGCCTCCTCATCTCTGTCATCCCCTCTTTTGTACTAATATCCCACTCCTCTTTCCCCTCTCAGTGATGTCAGCGGACACTCCACCGTGACATTGACAGAGCACTTCATTCCCACCCAGCCCGGACCCAGGAAGCTGGTGGCGTCGCTCGACTGTAAACAGCTCACACAAGTGCACGGAGTGGCTGATATCGTCGTTCTGGAGCAGTGAGAGTGAGCTAGCATCATCACTTCCTGTCCTGCTCCTCTCACATCACCTTTTCCTGACAAAACATAAACATAGAACCTCTGATTATATGAAAACTGTTTCTGTATCTTTAAACTATCTTGTATTTTGTACTACAGATATATTTTAAATCTATGAATAGACCATTAACAGCTATAGCATTATTAACATTATTAACTTGAAATGATAGAAATTCACACTTCTACCTTGCTCTTAAATGTCGAAACTGTGGTGCATGCAGTGGGGTTTAAATGCACGCACAGCAAGTGAATCGCTTTAATTAACCAGCATTTGTATGTTGATTGCATAGACTGTCCTAACACTAGTGCATTTCAAGACACTGAACAAATGATGTGAAGGTGGAAATGTAAATACTGTATGTGTGTTATTCATATAGCTGAAAAATATGTGAAATGCGTTGTCAGACAAAATGAACCTCACGTGGCTTACATGAAGTTGGGGGTGGGGGGGGGTACTGTGAGATGCTTTTATAGGGAATGATGTCAATATTGGCAGTGGCATTTTGTAAAGGGCACATTGTAATTTCCCTTTTTTTCCTCCTGTTACATTCGACTGTAGAATTTTTAATCATTGAAAATGATTGTTTGAAAGATTAAGATATTTTTAGGATACACACAGGATGTAAAAGGTCATTGAAATCATCAGATGAAATGCAAATTCATACCGTCTCCTTTATTTTGAAAATCAGTGAGTTACCGCTCACGAAACTGGATGCAAACCTGAATGTTCCCTGAGGAAGAAGTCTGTGTGTCTGTCCGTCACGTGTTTATAATAACACTGACGTCAGCATTACAGTGTTTTAGTTACCTAAAAAATTGGCTTAATTCACCCAAGTGTTTCATTTCAGCACTCTAAGTACAATGTGAAGGAAACTAGTTTAATTATATGACACTATTTATCTACTTGGAGTGTGTGTTTTTTTGTATTGTATGTGTTGTCTTGGTAAATAAAACTTACACTGACATGATTACCTGACTTCTGAGTTCATTTCTACTCCCATACATCATCAGACAAGTCTTAACTGGAGTGAATGATGACGGAGACAAGGTGACAGGCACTTACTTGTATTTTTCCATGTCGGCAATCGAACCTTTTTCTTGTGTGTAGCATGATCGATGATCTGCTGCGTAGTGACTCATTTCAACTGTGCAACTTCATGCAGGTGACACACCTTCACTGCACTTCATTTTTCAGGATAATGCTGATACAGTTGCAGGTATGGGAATATGTGATTGTGACATCTTCGACCTGCATGCAGAGGTTTTCACTGTCCTTCTCTGGCATGCTGCGGCTGACACACTGGACAGTTCAGACCAGGCTCGAGGTCGGAGAAGACTTGGCTTGTCTCCACTCTTCATCTCTTTTGTTTTGCTTCCAACTGTTTTATTTGTTGCAGAGTGTAGAGCTCTAATCTCTCTTTTGACTGTCAGCACACTAGCTAAAGAGCAGCGGTGGAGTGGAACTAAGTATATTTACTTAGAGGTGGATGTACTTGATGCTACTTTATACTTCTACTCGACTGTGTAATAGAGGGAAATACTGGCTTTTTACTCCACTGCATTTATTGACAGCTCTATTAACAGCACTTTTCACATTAAAACTTGGCTCATAAAAACTATGATGACTTGATAAAACATGAATAAATCCATAATACTTTTCAAATAACATATGATAATACAAGACTTACGGGGGCAACTCTACTGCCTGAGGAGTACTTTCACTTTAAATGATTTATTTTGATGAAAACACTTGTGCACCAAGTTTTTTATTTAGCTTTTCTTTTTAACTTGTAATGGAGTATTTGTATATTCTAGTATGACTACTTCTACTTAAATAAAAGATTTGACTATTTCTTCACTGCTGATGGGTTGATAGAGTGAAATGAAAGGAACAGGCAGCAGTGGTGGAATGTAATCAAGTACAGTTACTCTACAAGTCTGCACTTATCTATTTGAATATTTCCTTCTTATGTCTACTTTTCAGGGAATATTGTAGCCTTTACTCCACTACATTTTCTGACATGTGGCCATTTTTTGAAATTCATTATTTTAGACTGAATTAATTATTTAAGTTGTACAATGGATATAACACTGACCTTTGTACCTTCACAATGAGCACTTTTGTTCTATATTTTGCTGATAATATTAATGTGTTTTTACTGATACAACATTTTCACTTCCACTATCCATTTTTGACAGGCAGAAGCCTAAAGCACACTGTAAATCTATTGGAAATGACACTTGTTACTGACCTCTACTGGTTGGGCGACAAAGTGCGCCACAGTGGATTTCTACAGTAGCATGGGAAACATTTGGTCCAATAAGCTTTTATTGTTTTCAAGGTATAAAATACAGACAGCTCTTTGATATGGTGGGAAAGATGTGAGAGACAAGCATGAATCAAAGAAGAAAACATCTCATACAGTACTGAAGGTTCCTGTCAGGCACATGTAAAAAGTGGGAATCAGTAGCTATTTGGCCGCTCTGTAACGCAGAAACCCAGAGCAACCAGTGTAATGTTTGTGTTTCATTTACTTTTAAAAATGCATCAGTGAGCAACAGAACTTGAATTTAACTATTACAGAACATGCTGATAAATAAATTCGCTGACAATTAAATTCAATCATGTTATAAATAAATCATATATGAACAATACTAAATTGAAAAAAGCTTATATCAGTTAACAAATGACAAAATAACTATACGACAGTAAAATGAATCAGAACAAATAACATTCAGACTCATGTTGAGCTACATTATGCCCACATATGCGCGAATGCAAAACCAACAGACGTGCTTCACATGCAAAGGTTTCAGTGCGAACGCAACATGAACTGTCTGTATACTTTCAGTCCTTTCACACACACAATCATACCAAAATACAAACACACACACAGATGATCAGTTCACAGAGTTACATATTTTTTCCACCACTCTGTTGAACTCCTCTGGTTGATCAGCATACACGTGGTGAGAGGCGTCATTTATCAGCTGCACAGTGGACAGACGAGGAAATAAAGATCACTACAACGGTCAGCAGTTAAACACGACATGAAGCTTCTACACTGAAGAAAAAATAAACAGGAACTGAACTAAACTCAATTAAATGATGATTTAATGCAGACTTGCACATCTTAAGACTCATAATTTGATAATCTCTCCCTCATAACTCTTCACTCTGCATCTCTACTCACCAGCACTTTGGTGTGGGCCTGGTTCCTGATCTGGACCACTTTGTCCCCGGACGAGCTGTCCACCCAGGATCGTGCTCCATACAGCATGGTGAGGGGCATGGAGGGGGGCAGGAGGTGAACACGCTGTAGCATGGGCCTCTTAGCCCAGCCCAGAGACTCTGACATGGCCCGGAAACCCACCTCACCACTGGGAGGAGGAGAGGAAATGGAAAAGTTTGCAGGAAATTGGTTGGCTTTTTGAATGCAAAACGTTCTGTTACTAAAAATGTGACAAAGTGACTCGGGTGTTGGCTTACCTCGGGGTTTGTGCATTACAGTGGTAGATGTACTGCGTCATGGTATCATCATCAAACAGGTCTTCAAATTTCCTTTTGAAATCAGGACGGAATCTGTTCACCAAGCCTGGACCTGAATCAATGGCACACTGTAAGACGACGGAAAGGGTATGACGAGGCACAGTGCTCTGTCAGATAAACAGGAACATGTCTTACCCCACGGGCCTGCTGCTCT
The DNA here is from genome assembly GCA_037975065.1 of Chaetodon trifasciatus. NCBI lineage: Eukaryota > Metazoa > Chordata > Actinopteri > Chaetodontiformes > Chaetodontidae > Chaetodon > Chaetodon trifasciatus. The sequence continues at coordinate 2,265,075 of JBBMOE010000061.1, read as the reverse complement.
GATCACAGCCAGCGGGTTGAAGAGGGAAACCACCGCTGCAATAGCTTTTACCCAGCGTGGAATGGGCGGCCTCTTCACAGTCTCTGTCCCCTGACCCTGACCCTCTTGGGTCTGAATCTGGGCTCGCTCAGGGAAACCCCATGGGTCCACCAGAATAAGATGTGACACTCTGCAAGAGGAGAATACATTATAACATCTTATCAACTGGCATATATTTGTCATCATCATATGCACGGCAGGAGGTGGTGTTCAATGATGTTTTTTTGGATGCTACCACTAGGAGGTGCCAAAGTCAGGCTTTTTTTATTCTTCAGAGCATATTCATTCATTCATCTTCTATACCCCTGATATCCCTTTCGGGGTTGGGGGGGGCTGGAGCCTATCCCAGCTGTCAACGGGCGAGAGGCGGGGCACACCCTGAGCCGGTCGACAGCCGACTGCAGGGCAACATACATACACACATTCACTCTCACATTCACACCTAGGGACAATTTAGAGTCACCAATTAACCTAATGAGCATGTTTTTGGTCTGTGGGAGGAAGCCGGAGTGCCCGGAGAGAACCCACGCATGCACGGGAAGAACATGCAAACTTCACACAGAAAGGCCCCCGCCTGACCCGGGGATCGAACCGGCAACCTTCTTGCTGTGAGGCACGCGCACTACCTGCTGCTCTTCAGAGCATATTTCCCATTTTAAATATTTTGGTATTTAACAGACCTGTTAACTATGCATGCTCCCTTTCACACTAAACATAGTCATTTGATCCACTGTGCATGTAAAAATAGTAATTAATGCAGCTTAAAGTTTTTACCTCCTAAGACCCGAACTCTTGCATGGCACGCATTTTTAATTTCTCTTTGCTATTTGGGCTGATTGGGACCTGATGAGTGTAAAAACAAAGAATTATCAGTATATTACTGTTATTATTATTTATTTATATATATATATATAAAATACATTATCATTATATATATATTATTATTATTAGCAATATAATGTCCCGGTTCGATCCCTGGGTCAGGCGGTGGCCTTTCTGTGTGAAGTTTGCATGTTCTTCCCG
>JBBMOE010000061.1:2071048-2263868 GCA_037975065.1 Chaetodon trifasciatus | reverse complement strand
TAGGTGTGAATGTGAGAGTGAATGCTTGTGTGTGTGTTGCCCTGCAGTCGGCTGGCGACCGGCTCAGGGTGTACCCCGCCTCTCGCCCGTTGACAGCTGGGATAGGCTCCAGCCCCCCCAACCCGGAAAGGGATATAAGGGGTATAGAAGATGAATGAATGAATGAATGTCCTTATATGTGGATGCCAGGTCCTAGGAGGTTAAGGATTAGTTTGTCAGTTTGGGAAATGCGCCAACTATCAGCACCTCTAAAGTTCATCTTATTTTAAAAAGTTGTAGATTTATGGAGGGTCACGTTCTGGACTATTTCTTGGCCAGTCTTGTCATCACCATGTGGTTACCAGGCAACCAGCGGAGACTCTAAGAAGTGACCCCGCCAGGCAGAAAAACTGTCATGAAGACCAGAGCCAGGCTGGCTGTTTCCAGTCTTTGTGCAAAGCTAAGCTCACTGCCTGCTGGCGATAGCTCCATATTTACCATACAAACATGAGAGTGGTATTGAACTCTTGTCCAATGCGAATAAGCTAATTTCTGAAGATGCCAAACTATTCCTTTATGAGCGTGACATTTTTATTGTATTGCTAGCATTTGTAGTAAGTAACCAACTTAAATAAAACACTATAAAACTGGCCAAACATCCAGCTGCAGCTATTTGCCCATGATTATTGGATATTTTATAAGCTATCCTAATAGTATTATTACCTAGAAGGGTATTGGATGGCGTAGGAGGCAGCCAGGTATCCCCCCAGACTGTGTCCCAGCAGAATCATGTTCTCCAGACCCACAGACTGCCTCCACTGCTCAATAGAGTCCACAAACTGCTCCTCTGCCTTGGCAGCATCTGAGGAGAAGGGGGGCCTGGAGCTCCGGCCAAAGCCCAGCAGGTCAAAGGCATAAACAGGCCGTGACCGACTCAGCGCCTCGATGTTCCTGATCCACAGGCCTACCCCTCCTCCAAAGCCGTGGACCATCACCAGGGGAGTCTTTGGGGCTTCAGAAAAAAAAGACATAGAGGAGTTATAGCCAAGGTCCTACACTGCATGCAGCACTGTGCGGTTCCAGCTGCTCTTCCTGATAAACAAACAGACTGAGGGGAGGGTGATACCTTGTTCTGCAGGTTTGCGCACCATCTTGTTGGTGACGGTCAGAGTCCATATGCGATCTTGGTTTGGTAGGGTCACAAACCTCGCCCACAGGTCATTCTGAATACCTGTATGAGCAGATAAAGAGGAGTACTGATTACTGTCACTACCCCAGTGCCATAACAGTTACCACATCAGTGTCATATCACACAGAGAAGCTCCACATGGGGAGATAGACATTTTGTATGTCATTCAAAGTGCTTGGCTACATTGACATTAGCTCGTCGTCTTGATAGAATCTGCCAGTGTAAGTCAAAACATTCTCACAGGCGAGAATCTTGGACTCTGTAGTCTTCAAAAGGGACATGGAGGTTGGACGCCAGGAAGGCCACCAGCTCCAGACTGGACTAGACCTGACAGGAGAGACAAATGAAGACAGAGGCATGAAAAGAATGAGCAGATAGTGGCTAGCACAGGAAATACATGCTGCACGTGTAATACTACCGCCACTGGTGAGAGTCCAAGGTTAAAGTCAGTGTTATCATTACTTGCATGGAGTGCTGGTGCTGCACGCCATCAGGCTATCAATCAAAGTCAGTGCTGAGACCCACAGCACTGATGTAGTGCTCAACATTTATCATTTATCATTACTGCCTCTGATCACTGAAGAATGACCATCATCTAAAGTCTACACAGTTAATGTGTGATATACAAACTAGGGTGTAGTCAACCTTTTTATCTTCAGGACAGAAGCTACAAAGGTGTGTAAGCTGAGCTGAGGTGGGTTCATACCCCCCACTTCCTCTTTGATTGGAGGTAGAAAGAGGCCAGTGTCACATTTCTACCTCCACCATCAATACACCAGGTACACCACCAACACCCTCCACCTGGCTATTCAAATTTGCTGAGTCATCCAAACTCACAGCTGCACTTTTCCCCAGTGCCACTTCTCCCACTTAAGAAGACCTTTTGAAAGGAGTGGCAGATTAATCAACATTATTTACAGTGTACCAAAGCTGTGGCTACTAATAAATAACCCAAATATTCCTGCAAGACTGATGGAGGAAGTAACAGTGAGCCAGTGATTGGCTACTTTTTTTGTTCAATTTCCACTGATTACACTACACCCTTTTCCTATTCCTGTCACATAAAGCTTTACTGGTCATTGTCTCTGTGTCATATTAATATAAATGGAGGCGGCTGCATTTATAGAACGACAGACTATTTTTTAGTTTGTCTTTGAGTTATATCACATTTGATTTACGTATGAAGACATGTATATTCTACACAGGATTTAGGCACAATGACACAACACTGCAGTAAAGTACTGTATTACAAAGACCCCAAAAAATGTGTTAAAGATGAAAAACGACACAATGAACACGTCCGGTTTTTTAAAGTTTAGCCAGCATGTGATGTAACAGACGGACAGTGTGTTGAAGGAGAGAGTATTCGGCTGTATGGTTATCTAACTCACTTACTCTGTCTCACAGTCGGTGTGTATCGGAGCTGTAGCAGGATCCATTAGTGATCATATTCCGGTGACTATATTCAGCTAAACTGAGTTACGAGGTTGTCAACACGCTCCCTTGGTGCTGCCTTATAATTAAACTACTATACGCGAGTTTCTAATGTTTTGTAACGCGTACATTCTTCGGTCAGCTGACCGACCACAAAGGTGGTCCATTGCGAAGATGCATCAACATCAGACATAAAGCGTGAGTCATACTGCATCTAAAAGTCTGATGAGGCGTTCACAGGAGATGAAAAGTTAACACTCACCATGTGAATTTAGCAGCATAAGCACTTTACAGTGTTTATTAGTGACCAACGGTCAAAAGGACGGGCCTGCTGTTGCTATAATTTTCACAACTCTTCTGTGTGTTTTGTGTGGATTATTAATTCGTGAAATTAAAAAATGGAAAAACAAACAAACAAACAAACAAACAAACAAACAAACAAACAAACAAAAAGTCACATTTCCGTGATTCTGTAATAACAAATTAGGCACTTGGGCCAAAGGGGTCCAAGGAAAATTGGTAAGAATACAGAATGCAGTCGACACAGTCTCATCTCGAAAAACTGTAAGAGTAATACATCTTCTTATGTTTTACACCTCTGTGTTGGACAGTGGGCGGCGACAGTTTGTTGTTTCATCAACGGCTCGTTGCTCTTCTTTCCGAGCGACTCGGAAGATATTTTTTGTAACACCAAAGCTGCTTCCGGTTAATGGGGACACGTCACTCATTCTACTGAGGAAGAGGACCTGTGTAGAAGTCGTTTGTTGACCCATTTTGTAGAAATTAGACAGCAAAATCATGTCGAATTCCGTCATATCGGTCATTTCTCGGTTTCTAGAGGAGTACACCACCACGACTCCCAACAAGCTGAAAGTGGTGGATGCATATCTGCTGTATATCTTGTTGACGGGAGCGCTTCAGTTCCTCTACTGTCTGCTCGTCGGTACCTTTCCCTTCAACAGCTTTCTGTCGGGCTTCATCTCTTGTGTGGGTGCTTTCATTCTCGCAGGTAAATTCTTCTTCAGAGAAATGTTGTGGTGTCTTGTGCGTCAGTTGGAGCGTTTCAGTCAGTTCCTGGGCTTCAGGCCCACCAGTGAACATGCGTGCAGACACAAGTTAGCTTCCGAAGCTAAAACGTCCTGACTTCAGTTGTAATTACATAAGAATGTAATAGATAAACATTACTTAAACATTACCATTTCTAGAATGTGGTGGAGGCGCACTTACCTTAAACTTAACTAGTCTAACAATGCAAAAGCTCTGCAACACATCTTACCTTCATACCTACCTCCATTATGCTTATAGAGAAATAATTAGCATCAAACAAAAGATACTATACAGTGCAGTACAATTCAACAGCACCACAGACTGAAGCCATAATGAACACAGAGTGGATTCAGTTGTGGGACTGTTGCATCAGTTTTAGTCAGGTGTACCTAACAAACTGGCAACTAGGTGTACTGGGGTGTTTTGATTTAAGAAACCTTGTAGATAGGACCGTGCTCCTCAGAGCTCAAATTAACAGAGCTAGATAACTTTTGAACTTCTCCGTAAACTTTCAGCTGGATGAGCTTTAGCTGTGATAAGATGACATTGAAGCATTGAACTGTATGATTAATCGATTTGGTTCATCGTTTGGCTACGAAATGTCAGAAAGTTATGATAAATCACCAAGATGACCCAGAGATATTCAGTTCACAGTGATTAGAAAACCGTAATACAGCAGCTCCTCATGGTGGAGAAGCTGGCCCCCAGAGTATATTTTAGCACAATAAATCATTTGAACCATTATTAAATTTGATAGATTATCAAAAGAGCATAAATTGGACACGATTACGAGGCTTGTTTGTCTTGTTTTCCAGTTTTTGTCTTGTTCAAACATACAGACGCATCGTAGTTCTTACATTCAGAGCCACCTGTCTGTAAAAATGTAACCTCAGCAATAATAGCAGAGCTTTATTGTCGCTTCAAAAACTGAAGTGAACATCGCATTTGTGACGTTTTAAATGCAAAACTAACAATTATCAACTGTTAATCAGTCGTCATGCCTTTAAGTGTTGTTTATGGGTCTAAGAAGTTCGACTCAAATGCTGAATCCGTCACGTCTTCTTTTTTTTTTTAGTGTGTCTTCGTATCCAGATCAACCCACAGAATAAAGGAGAGTTCCTGTCCATCTCCCCAGAGAGAGCTTTCGCTGACTTCCTATTCGCTCACACTGTCCTCCATCTGGTTGTGATGAATTTCATTGGTTGAAGCAGAAGTGCACCTGACTCACAGTGTCCCGCCCCCTCAGAAGGTGCATATTTCTCACATGTACTTCTTTAAAACTGCTGTGGCAGTGCGGTTCAAACCACAGTGGAGATATTCATGCTTAATGTTTTTTTTTTTTAATTTGATGTGTTTATTGATGTTTTAACAGCAACTTCTCCCATAACAAGTTTCAGCGAGCCCTTTCTGGAGTCTTGAAGCATGTCAGTGCTGAACGTTCTTCAGTGAAAAGCAGAAGGGTCAAGGATGAACGGCAAATAGTTAAAAGAATGTGTTTTTTTTTTAATGAGTTTCGTACCGTCAGTATTTCTAATATGAGAAACTCTCAGAGGTGGTGTGTATGTGTGTGTATGTGCGCTAGTGCATCAGCCTTTATAGTGTAGAGCCTCTCAATGGACAATAAATGGGAGATTTCATGAACTCAAAGGATCTTTGAGTGGGCTTTTATACAGATATATGCTTTACTGTATTGGTTCGTGCTTGTAAAACAAGACATACACCCCTGCCTTGTGGGTGCTCTCAGTCACATTAACCATTCCTGCCAGTTCATCACTTCATTCTAAGTGCAACCGCTCCAGATATATCACATGTGAGAAGATGAGCTTCAGTCTTTCTTCTCTGGGGAGATCCATTTGATACCACATATTGCTTTTGCTGCACTATGAAATGATGCTATTGAATTTTTAGACGAGTGGAAGGGCGGCGCTGCAGCCTCAGTTGTCTCTGAATAAAGACTCCCATAACTTGTCACTAATCCCACCACCTCTTCTTTTTTTTTCAGAGACCACAACAAGAGAAGTTAAAACTCCCCTTCAAGACACGATGCTACATCTGCTTTTGTGCAGCTGGTTTGGAGAGTCCCATCCTGCCACCCCCCCTGAATAAGTTGCATCTTATCACATGTGATGCAGTTCAATTTTCTTACTGACAGAGGTTGATTTTCATTCTTTTTTTATGTTGAAATTTGTAAAGCATTCCCTTTTGCACTGAGAAGAAGAAAATAAAACAACTGAAATGGTGACCTTGAGTGAAATGCTCTCCGTTCTGTTTCATTTTCAATAGCAACAGACCTTTTTCAATGATACATGTTTTCAGATGAGAAAGATACAGAATGATAGTTCTTAGACTTTTGCATGTACCCTCTCTAAAGACCCATAAACTATGCATCTAAATCTTTTAGATGCATACCGTCTTATATGAACACACTAAATTATTTATATTTATTATTAAATTAGAAGTACATTACATAAAACAATACCACAATCATCAGACTGTGTTGTAAACGCACACTTCCCCCAACCCCATCTAGTCATATTACACCTTCAAATATAACTTTTTACTCCAGGTTTTGGGAGAGCTGCATGCTACATCAGGAGCTGATTACAGAAAAAGAAATACCTGTTAGAGGTTGACAGCACAAAAAATTTTACTTGGTGAAAATTGCCGGGAAAGGGCTCCATCCCTTGCAGAAGTTGTTTTGAACCCCACAGATTGCAGCATTTATTAAAAGTTGAACTGAGACTACAGTATATTCTGGGGCCACAGCTACAGCTACAGCTTGAGCAGCAGGCTTACTGCCTATCATGCGAAGAGAGAGGGGAAAGCAAGAACATTACACCCCAGAGCAAAGAGAGGCTTTGCTTCTATTACTTGCTCTGGAATAACTGATAGAGTCAAACACATTCCAGCTCAATTGCTTTAAATGGCGCAGAGCTGTGGGTGTGGATGTGTGGGCCAGTCTGAACTGGATATGAAACTTGCATACTGAGATGAAAAAAGGACTGAATCATGTTAGCTTCACAGGTCTCTCCTGTAAAGGTCAGACCTAAATCTCCTTCTATGCTGATTTAATAGCACAAAGAGGTACTCTATCTACCTACCTTGATATATTAAATAGATAACATTAGCGTCAGTCCTTTTGAAAAGGGCTTCGTATAAAGAAGTAAGAGTGGTGATTCTGGGAAATGAAAGGCAAGATTTTGAACACATCTGAGCTGAAACAATCGAAACACAGAGGCAGGGGGTACCTTATTTCCTAGATTTTCCAGAAGGAGGTTGAGCCCTCCCTGTGTGACTGATGTTATGCTGAATAATGGGTATAGGTAACTGGAAGCTACTTACTGTCAGGGCTGGAGGAAGTATTTAGATTCTTTACTCAGTACAAGTAGCAATACCCCTCAGTAAATATACTGTTACAAGTAAACGCTTACATTTATAACAAGGCTTAAGTAAAAGCACATTGGTCTTAACCTCAACATTTACTTAAAGTTTAAAAGTAAACGTACCCAAAGTAGGTTTGCACTCATATTTTACTCGAGGTAAATCTTCTGCTACATTCTACTTCACTACTTTCAGGGAGATATATTTACTTAACTACAATAATGTGGTAACTTACTACAATCCCTGCGGGTAAACTCACAAGCTGCCCAGCAGTCTATAAAGTGGTTAAAATTGGCTCCACCTTTACGAGCTGCAACATTAAAGTGATCCAGGAATAATTACAGTGTCTCAATAGGAGATATGTGCTATTCTGAAATGGGCTGTTCTGCATAATGAGTAGTTTTACTTTGGGTACTTTAAGTATATTTTGATGCTAATACTTTGTCATCTGCAATGTAGTATTGCTACTTATACGTAAATGATGTGAACATGTCTTCCACCACTAGTATAATGGCCTCTGATGCATTTACATATAGGTACATTTTAATGTTGTAATTGGTTGAGGTGTGGCTATTTTATATACTGATTGGTGGCTTGATGTCATGTATAATGCTGTGTTGTATTTCATATGCTCATTATAGATTATTAAAATCTTAATCTGCACTAACTAAAGCTGTCAAATGCATGTAATGAACTAAAAAGTACAATATTTACCTCTGAAATTTAGAACTACAAAGTACCATAAAATTAGAAAGAATGCACAAGTAAAGTTGTTTAGACCAGCACCTGAGTACATGTACCTCCAGCACTGCTTATTGTACTTGGTGCATAAAGAAATCAGCATGCAGTCCACGTCTTCTTAAAAATAGACAATATTTTAAGGGAGTAATTTATTCTGTAGACTTACAGTTTGATTTTGGTACGTCTTTTTGACTGAACTGCTCCTCTGTGCGCTGGAAGAAAAACAATCTCATTAAATAGTCTCTATTTAGAGGAATAGCCTGTTGGGCAAAGCACCGGTATCACACTGAAACCACTAAGCAATATATGCTAGAGCCTCAGTAATAAAAACAAACATTAGGAGGCATCATGACACCATTTTGCTTAAGCCATATGCAAGGTCTCTTATCAATACAAACATGAAGACATGGCAGAGAATCTGACGTTTTAATCAAGTTTACATTCTCTGTGAGACAGGAGGGAAAGTTGAGAGCATCTAGTTAATCTTGCTTAGTTTGATGCAGCAATTCACCAAAATAAAATCTGCTGCAGCTCTTGCAACAGAGACAAACTAACAGTCAGTCTTTCGTAATGCTTGAAAGAATGTCAGGATGCGCTGTGGAACTTCACCGGCTGGAAATAATTAATTTTGGGGAAGTTAAGTTTCGATTCTCAGATCTGCCTGAACACTCAGTTTCAATTCTGGCTACTTTTCTCCAGGAAATGGATGACCATAAAAGGCCTTGTAGCCAAAGCATAAAGGCAGGGACTTTAGGGACATCCTTGACACCCTTCACTGAGCAAATTGAGAGGCTTGGAATAATTGTTTGTTAATTCAGTGGCTGAGGGGGCTGTGTGTAGAAGCTTAATCCAACAAATGCAGACTGGACCAAATCCAAAGTTTTCAGGCATCAAAATCATTTCATTGTAGTCTGCCAAATGAATTCTGTGCATTCATGGAGGGGAGGCACTCAGCATTTGGTTGCTTGGGAGAATAAAAGATGGCTAACACTGAAAGAATAAAGATGACACATTGAAATTTACAAGCCAAATCTTTTGTTAATAGAATAGTTAGACATTTTTGGAAGTATAAGCACATTCACTTTGTTGCCCAGAGTTAGATGAGCGGATTGATACCACTTTTATGTGGGCTAAATATGAAGCTACAGCCTGGGGGCAGTTAGCTTAGCGTAGCGCACAAATCTGTATGTGAGAAAAAAAAAGCTATGCCCGTTTAAACATGCTCATCTGTGAGCTTTGGTGGTGCTGGTGGGTCTGGTGGTGGTGAGCCAGGCTAGCTGTTTCCCCTTCGCCTGCAGCCCTTATGCTAACTGTGTTGCTAATGCTAATGCTAATGCTAATTGCTAAGCTAATGTTGAACTGTTCCCCAAAAGTCTTGATTTCTTGAATGTCAGGGAGCGTTTGAGTATAAATAAATCAGCTATTCAGCTATATTAGTTTGTTCGTTCCTTCATTAGCCTCTCATGTGCTGAGATAAATCAGGAGAAATACACTTTCCAGATTATGGAAGTGAGCCGACTTCAATAGAGAAAGCCATATACTAATTGTGATATTTTACATCACAGCCACAGTGAACGTAGCTTGTTAGATATTTGCTAAAAACATTCCTCACTGGCACCTACATGGTTAACATCTGGAACATCTGGATCCAACTAGTGGTCACATGACTGAGTGGAAATTGGCATTGCGGAACCTAGAATCTGTGTTTAGACAAGGGAGAGCACTCACTTAGTAAACCTCAAAGTGACGGTGAAACATGCCGAAGCCCCTCGTACTCGCCCTCAGCCTGTTGCCATGGATCCCAGGTAATAACTGTGACTACTGAGGATATATAATTACAAAATGTGCACAATAACTGATGAAAGAAAGACTTCTTATGATGATTAATGTCTGTTCTGCAGCCCCCTCACTTTGCAAACACTGCTGCTACAGTGTAGGATGTTTCTCATGCTTCACTTCTCTTTGCTATTTTATTACTTTTCTGTTTTAATCATTTGTTGAAGACAGACTAACCACTTTCTGCCTAAGCTGAGGAAGGCTTTTATGCTTTTTCTAAAGCTTACAAGCGTCTGTACTGTTTGGCCCTTGGCAAGACTATGTTTGATGTTTATTTTGTCAAGTCTCCAAAGGCTTGTTATATTTGTCCCCCGAAATCTCTATTATGGAGGATAATCCAATTTTGGAATAAGAAGTATGGAGAGGGAAGTTAAAGGAGGAAAACCGTTTTGTTACAAAGGAGACTGAAACCATAGATGTGGTACAAGTACAGCTGAAGGCTACTTTCCCCTGTCGCTCAATCATATGAGTGTTGACTGAGACAGTTCTGTTCTGACTGAAAGTTTAAGTTCAAGGGCAGTGTGCAACATTCAGTCATCTCCACTTTGCATCAGCCCTCCTCTGCAGGGTAACCACTATGGGAGAGCACGTAGTTCTGGAGGGGGAAACCCTCACAGTCCCATGTCAGTATGAGCCCCAGTATGCCAATTATGTGAAATACTGGTGTCGGGGGAGCATGAGGGAGTTCTGCTCCAGCTTAGCTCGGACAGATGACATCCGTTCAGACGACCCAGCTGAGGACAAAGTGAGCATTTTCGACGACCAAGTCCAGCTGGTGTTCACTGTGACCATGAACAACCTGAAGGAGGCGGACTCTGGGTGGTACATGTGTGGCGTGGAGATAGGTGGTGCGTGGACTGCTGATGTCGTCACTTTCACTTACATCAAGGTCATTCACGGTGAGCAATGGAGATATTTTGAGCTGAAAATCCTCTGTTGAAACCTGAATTAAAAAAAAAAAAAAACTTTTTCATGCAAACTCTTAACGGAAGTTGGTTCCTTTCCTGCAGGTTTGTCTGTGGTGAGCAGCCAACTGAGTGGTGAGGAGGGGAGTAGCATCACAGTCGAATGCCTCTACAGTGAGAGATACAGGTATTTGATTGTCTCATTCATCGTATTAACATCATGGCAGTTCTATTTACCATCAGTCCGCGTAGGACCTCATTAGAATCCAACATTTCTAGAGCAGGAAACCGGAGAAACATGGTTATTTGTTTAAGATTTCCAATTCAAGCCAAACTCTGATGGACAGTCAGTCTTCCCTGACTCCCCTGTGACTGCTTGTCAACAGGCAAAGTGAGAAGAAGTGGTGTCGGAGTGGAGACTGGAGCTCGTGTCTGCTGACAGGTTCTGAAGGGAGCTACGAAGACACTTCAGTGGCCATCAGCGATGACAGAACTAGGACTTTCACTGTAACCTTAAAGAAGCTGCAGTTGAGAGATACTGGCTGGTACTGGTGTTCTGCAGGACAGCAGCAGATAGCCGTGCACGTGCTTGTCACACCCCGGCCCACGACTAGTAGGTTGATATAAGGACATTATGTTACAATGTTTTCTTTCTAGGTGGAGATCTTGACAATCTTAATTAGCTCCTACTTGATTCATTGCTTAAGCAGCACCAGGAAAAAAAAATTTAAGCAATATTAATTGTTTTTTTTTTGGCACGTGGGTGCCACAGAACAAGCAAACACAACACTGACATATTATACTATTGTTTTTATCAGCCTATTAACACACCCACAGATGCAATGTTAACATTTGTTTGTAATTATGTGTCTGCCCCTTTGGTGAACGGAAGTCAAATATTAACTCTCCTTTTAGCTTTGTGTTTGTGTTTGTGTTTCCACCAACTGCTGAAAAAAGTGTGAACCAAAACAGTAAAATTGCAGCCTGTAAAACCAAAGCAGTGAGCTCAGTCAGAACGCCTTAGAGTTTACAGCCACGCTAGCGGCTCTGTGAGGCTGTGCTGACACACAGCGGTGCTTTAAGCTAAATGCTATCAACATGCTGATTTTGAAATGGTGTAATGTCTTTTGAATACATGAATTAGCGATGAAATCTCATGGAAATCTGTCCAGTGGTTGTTTTTTTCACTGTGGACCGACACACTGACTGACTGATGCTGACATCCCTAGAGCTTTGCTGCTGGCGTGACTAAAATATTGACATGCGCACCTTTAAAAATACATGTTTTTATCATCCTAGTCAGTTTTCTCAGTGTGAAGAATCTATTGGAGGCCTATTGATCTGAGCAGGTGGAATCCAGACCAGTCAATGCACTATGGGGAGTTGAGCTCTTGAATCTTGTTGAAGACTTTTTTTTTGGAATGAAAGAAGCAGTTGTGTCGACTATGTGGCCTTTTCCCCATGTCAGTGTGTGGCTGCTGAAATGAGACGCTCTAAAGATCAGTATGTGTTTGTGACAGATGGCAGGGGCTCTTAGGTCTCCAGCTGTACAAGCTATTGATTATTACGAGTCACTTATCAAGAATATTGATGTTATGACCTCTGCGGGCGCTGCTACAAACACTGCTCTGCTTACAGTAGGGCATCATTTCTCAGCTCTGTGTGTAACATCTTTGTCTTCAGCAGCTGTGCCTGTGACATCCCGACTAACACCAAGTCAGTCTGTTGCACCGTCGCTGCCTCCACCCAACTCCATCACCAAGCAGTCCTGGAACAACCGCAGACATGAGTAAAGCCCTTCTTTGTAATCATGCTTTAAATAGCCTAAATAGCCTTTTTTTTTTTTTTTTTTTTTTTAAGTATTTAATGTAAATCTGCTCCTAAAAGGCAGAGTGACAGTGATAGTCAGATCATTTGCACCTTATGGCAACTCCTTTAGATAAAACTCCTCCTGGGGAACATCATCCATATTTCAATTTCCACATAAAATTTCTGAGTGCCAGCCCTCTACCACACCTTCCAAATTTGATGTGATGTCTTTCACACTATTAACCGTTATGGATGCTTATCTCCCCTGTCATGAAAGAGTTAACTCAAGTTCAGCTCAGTCAGGCACAGATAATGATCTACTGTTCTTGCCCAGGAGTATCTTCCTGTCATCTCTCATCTTGGCCATCATGTTACAATGTGAGAACAGATGTAGCGTAAGCCTGTGCTGCTCATGAAGCCAGCCTATCTGTTCAGACCACTGTGTCTTTCTGTCTGTGTTTCAGTCACATTTTGGAGTGGTTGCTGCTGTGTACTTCTTTAATGCTCCTTGTGGGCATGGTCATATTGGTGAGGAAGTTGTGGAGACTGCACAGTAAGACAACATCTCATTTCTTTGATCATTAAATCAGAGAATCATACCACTAACCCCCTCTATAAGTCTATCAAACATTTTGTATTCATTAAATATATATGGGTAAGATCTTTGCATTATTTATTTGTGGCTTGCAGATCCTCGGGATCCATTTCTGGAGCAGGATCCTGTGTTGAGACAAACTAACGAGGAGAAAGGAAGGATCAGTGTAAACGCCCATTAAAAATACCTGTCATTACTCCATTACACACCATTCCAAAATGAACTCCACTATTGAGGATATGCTGTTGTGATTATTGCACTCATTTTTCTTTCTCTCTCCACAGAAGTACTCTGACCTGCAACACGCTGATGTTGTTTTCCCAAAGAGGAATTACCAGGATGCACATATGTACTGAGCTTTGTCAGTCCAGAGTATGCCGCCACTGTTTGTCACTGAATGTAATTTTTGTGTTAGTTTACTGCGCATGCTTTATATGTAGTGTCTTTTGTTTATTACATATCACCACATTTAAAGACATTAATGATGCTTTCTGCTAGCTGCTTTCCTTATGTTATAGGCTGTAGATCTTATGAGAGTATGCTTCTCCTTTAGTATGACTTTACCAGAATATAATCATGTTATCTTTGACATAATTTGGTCAGAAGCAGCGCTGTAACTACTAGTAAGGACACTGAAGTCACCGATTTTCAAAATAAATACATATTTAGATTCTATTATTGATTATTATTTCTCTCCCTTTATTTCTGTGGGAAAATAAAAGAGTAATGCTTGATTTTACAGGTCCATTATCCACTGATTATTTTCTGTGAGGGGATGTTTGTTTGTTGTTTGTTGTTGTTTGAATGAAACCTTCCATAATGGGTTTTCGGTCACTTGGGGACCGCAGAAACAAGTGACCACAAATGACCTATCTTTCAGCTTTTCATTTGATTTGATGAACTTGTTAACTAATCACACATCCAGCACATGTGGAGCAGCATTAGCCTTCATTAGGGGTTGTGTTTATGTCCTGATGAATCCAGGTCCGCCATGGTCGACTCTCCTTTTCGCTGACTACTGATCTCAACCAAATCCTGCGGGAAATATCTGGCAGGTTTACTAGCTTGTTGCTAACTGCATCTGTCTGCCCTTTGGTACTGGGTAGGTAGCATTGAGTTATTTTTTTGATCTCCTCCTCTGTAAACAACTGTGGCCAAAACCAAAGCAAAGCTCTGTAGAGCTGAGGGAAAAGAGTGTGGTATGCACTTTCCTTGAAATAACTGTGCAGACAATATAATTCAGCAGATAACTCAGTAACATATGCAAAATATTAATACATGTTAGAGAGTGTTTTTGGTGTCATTAGGGTGTTGGGGGGACATTGACTCAGTATCTAAAATGCTGGCTATCGCCCTGCTCACATATCTACACTGTGCAATGAATTGTATTCTGCTTGTATGAACGCTTAATCACAATCATGCTTCTCAAGTTGCAACATACCCTTCAGGTCTAATGATTATAATGGTCACGCACACTGACTGCCCCTGCTTTAAAGATAATAATGGGCTCTGTTAAAGATGGACTTAGACAAGATGGTGGGCATTACTGTCAGCTCCTAATTGCTGTTTGCTGCCTCAAACTCCAAAGAAATAAGCCCAATGTGAATGAATAAGAAATGCAAGATGGTAAATCCTGTCTACATGGAAAGCCCATGGGACTGACAGAGGTACATTTTCAGTTTTTTGTTGCTTTTTTAGTAGAACTAGACCGCTGTGTTTATTTCATAACAAAATAATGAGATGGCTAATTAACACATTTAGGCATGGATGCAGACTGTTTGACTTAAAACTTGTGGAAGTAAATTCAGGCACCATGAGCATTGTTATGAGACACACTTATCTTAAGTGAGAAGTGAGCAAATGAAGACAGAAACCATTAGAAGGAATTTACAAATGAACTCTGAAAAGGGAACAGCTCTACATTTCATGCCTGAACTGTCTGTTCTCATAGTGAATCTCAAGCGACGTGTTAGAATTGTAAATTGAACGAGCTAATGAGACGACCAAAGCAGCTGTGGAAGCAACGAGAGCTTGGAACTCTTAGCAATAACTCTGTCTTACCTTCACATGAGGAAAGGCCGAGTTCTTTTTTGTGATTTGGGCAAAATAAAATTTCAAAGATTCAGTGTTCCTTCATGGTGTCATGTCATGATTGTGAATTACTGTCTTTCTTAAGCATAGTTGTGATGTTTTATGATTTTAATGTAATATTTCTCTTTAGAATAGCCACAATACATGATATTCAAGAAAAAAAAATGTTAGGTTGCTGGTCTGTAGGCTGATAACAGCCAACAACGACAACAGCACCAGATGGTTGTTGTGCTTTTAGCAATGCAGACTTTGTGCTCAGTGACACAGTAACAGAAGAGCGTTTACTTGATGTTGAGTCTGCATTTACTTACTTACTGTCGATGAAGTTTACTGAGTCATATACATTTATTTATAATGCCATTCTGGGCAAACGTCCATCATCTCTGTGCCAGTGTCACAGGGCTCATTTTGCAGTCATTATCTCAGATCACAAGACATACAGTATATCTGCAGTCTGTTCCAAGTGGATGGGCAGAAATGGGAAAGAAAAGCCTTGAATTTGAAAATTAGATTGATTAGATTATCTGACAGAAACACCATGGAAATTCCTGCTTTGTTTATTGTATCTTATTGTATTGTATCTTGTTAAATTTGGGATCTGATTTCATATGGTTTTGTCTTGGCCAAGTCTCCCTCGCAAAAGAGGTTTCCATCCTCAAAGGGACTTAACTGGTTTAATAAATGTGAAATTAAAAGTAAAATTAAAGAAGTGGGGTGAAATGATTCTTCAAGATACCGCCAGATCATTAGTCATACCGTGTGAACAGGGATTTTTTTTTTTTTTTTTCATTTTATCTGGTTATGAAAAAAATTAAACGTCTCACACGGCTATGAATCGTATACTCTTTATGCTTTCATCCTCATTAATAATCAAATACTTTGGAATTTGTTATTTTTTCATAGTATTAAAGATTTCCAGTCATACATGTAGGCCTACGTGTACGTACTTAAATTTATACCAGATTGATTATGTAGAATGCTAAACAATAAATAATAGTCTCTATGCACCATGATTTAATGATGCCACTGCACATCTCCAGTATTGCTAAAGTTTTTAAACATATTATGATTTCTTGATGATTTTTTTAAAGAGACTTTAAATATTCAGAATCTGTTCTATTCTATTCAAATCTATTATGTTCTATTCTCCTCTATTCTACTGTCTGTAGGTCACTCAAGTTGAGTTTCACCACTGCCTCGATGTTACAGCGACTCAGTCATTAATCTAAATGTGTTTCAAGTGGAATCAGTTCTGCCACTAGATGGAGGTCAACCCTGTATGAAATATGTTCTTTCTGTTATGTATTGCGGTTATGTATTGTGGGTGTGTGTGAATGTGTGTGTGCATGGCCCATATATTACTCACGTTGTGGGGACATAAATCACACACAGTCAGATTGTGGGGACTTGCCATACTTGTGGGGACAAAATGCATTCATTTTTAGGGTGAAGACTTGGGTTATTGTTAATTTTACGTTAAGTTTGAGGTTAAGGACAGGGTTAGGGTTAGGCAAGAATTGGTTATGGTTATGGTTAGCGTAGGTCTCCAGGAAATGAATGTAAGTCTATGTAATATCCCCAGAAGTGATGAAAACCTAAGGTGTGTGTGTGTGTGTGTGTGTGTGTGTGTGTGTGTGTGTGTGTGTGCGTGTGTGTGTGCGTGTGTGTGGCAATTAATGCACAAAACATTTTCCTTATTTCTGAACCAAACACTACAAACATTCTGCAGAATAAACCACAGAGCTCTATGCAGAAAAACACAGTATTTAAACAACTTTAACGTTCTTGCATTTCCTCTACCACTTGCTGATTTTTGCATACATTAGAAATTACAAGTCTTTAATTGTTCCCTCGAGTCATGCCATTTGATGGCATCACCAATCAATAGGTTTGTACACACCTCGTGTGCAGCTGCTGCAGATAATAAGGCGTAAGGGCTCGTCTATACCCTGTGACAATTGTTTGAAGGCCAAGTGTTGCACGAGCATGCTGTCCTCATTAAATATTGCATTATTCTTATTCACCCAGACCCAAGTGGACTGGACAATTAGGGTGCCTCTTAATTAGGATAAAAATAACTTAATATTAATGACTATAATGTAATGTATAATGTAGCTTGAGATATTGAGAATTATCTGCTGTTTTGGGGACACCAATGTAAAATCTTAGATGAACCAGTCATAGTATTGATCAGAAGTGTTATATATCTTTTTATAATTTGACTGAATTACTCCTTTACACACATTCATTTTTATCGTAAGCATGATTTCATCATTTTATACTCTGTCTAGGTTAAGTTACTCTATCACAGGTCCATAAGCTGCGTGGAGAAAGAGGGATAATTTCCCTCAGTGTTTCTATAGTAACGGTAGATTAAAAACAAAACAGAAACAAAATGAAATGGCACGTACTTGCCAGATCCTGTTCAACCATAAGATCCACTGTGACTTACCAGAGTGCCTCCCACCCACTGAGAGAGCATGACAAGGCTGCAAATGAAGGGAACAGACTGGTCCTGCTCTGGTGCTGCAGATCAGAACCCCCCTGTGTGCATCACTGTTAAAGGTACATCTCCAAACCAGACATCACATTAAGCCTACTGTAGAAAAACATCCTGTACTCCTAAACAGATGTCTAATTTAACTTAGCAGGACTGGAAACAACAACAAATGAATGAATTCATGAATGAGTTTGTTGGTGTGGATATTCACAGTGAGGCAAAAATGTGTTGTTTGTTACATGATTTGTCCTAGTTTCAATGAAGACCCAATATCCAGCCTTTCATTCTGTGAAAAATAGTGTAATATCAAATGAAGTCTTGTTAGAGCTAAGAGCAAACTAGAGACAGAGGTGAGCTGCTTTATAAAGCGCTGTCTGTGGAGCCTCATGAATGGATGGTTACAGCTGTTGTAGGTTTTCCTGCCCTGTAGGTTAGCAGTCAAAGAAGGCCCAACATTAATCCCTGAGGAACACCACAATGCATCTTCTTATCAGAACAAGTTATCTGAATATAATATTATGAGATTTGAATGCCATTTTATTTCAGATGCTGCTTGAAAAAGGTCATTTTAATGTCAGCTTGATTTAAGATGTTGCATTGTTGTGCTGCAGACTCAAGAAGAAGAAGTAAAGTCTTTCATATATATATATGTGTGTGTGTGTGTGTGTGTGTGTGTGTATGTATACATATACATATATGTATACGTATACATACATATATGTATACGTATACGTATACATACACACACACACACACACACACACACACACACACACACACACACATTGATATCTGGTAATTTAACAATGGAGTTATTGAAAGACATACTTGAAATGACTGAATGTGAATAGCAGCTTTAAGGATGCTGCACAGAGGACATGTTAATGCTTCTTCATTACATAAACATTCCTAAGTGTCACCAACATATTATTGACAAAGAGCAAGCATATTTCTGCCCTGATTGCATTACATCATATTGTAAATATTATTCTAATGCCTTGCACACATTCATTTTAGATTCTTCTGACATTTAATTGAGGTTAAACTGGATTTTTTTAATAGTAACAGAATAGCTGCTTCTTATTGAAACAGTCATGGAAAATGCCAGAGGAAAAGAGACTGTTTTGAGCATTTACTGACGGGGCTACATCAGGGTTCAGCTCCTTCAACAATGAGGATTGTGATTTTTAAATGTCATTGCTGGCATGAAGCAGGATTCCTGTGACGTGGCCCAACTGGGTCAAGAAGCATTGTGCTCTCATCGTCTGCAGAAAATGCGTAATCATAACAATGGGCACTGAGCGTAAACAGCCAATTGTGCATATGACATTGACTATCTATACTTTGCCAAAAAAAGGAAAAAGACTGAAATACTATCCATCTATATTCCATAGTTTAGCAGTTTACTTACACGTCAGCAAATAGTTTCTGAAATGTTTGGGCTTATTTCTCATTTTCGCAGACCCACAGTTTGACTTTGACAATACAAAAAATGGAGCCTAATTGAATAAAACATCAACATTTCAAATGAGCTGCTGCCTCTTGCAGTCCTTTTAGAAAAAGACAACTGCTGAACCACTTTCCACAGTGAAAATCTGAATGCTGGCACACAGCTGTCCTCGATATTCGCAGACAGAAAAACACCACAAGAACAATTTCAGTGCAGTTAATATCTGTTTGCTTGACTGAGCAGTGCCCTTGAATAACATCAATTATCCGCGAAACATTTATTGTGCTTTAAAAATATTGAGAGATAACTGTTTCTGTCAGCCTTACGGTCTGACTTTGATGAGTTTGGTGTGAGTCCTTACAGCAACAATGCTGGATTTCAGAATCCTATCAGATAGATATGAATCCCTGATGTTGCATATTTGCATATAAAAACCCTCTGACTGTGCACTGTAGACAGATGCAGCATCGACAAATCTGTCAAACTCCTGAAATGTTCTGTCTTGTGGAATAAATTATTGGGTGAAAATTAAGAGTTCATTATTCAGAACACAGACATGCAACATGCTGTTTTCATAGTCTTCAAAACATATTTTCCAAACAGTTATTTATCATTTAACATGTGAGAGTTTATTGTAATTTGATCATAAACAAAGCAAAATACAATCCAAGTAAATGTGGAGTCTTGTGGGAGAATTACTCTAGTCTCTATGCTTAACATCCACCGCTCCTGCTGGAGAGAAGACACAGACATAAATAGAAGCATATGATGGGATCAATATCAATTTCATGGTTCCGTAGTAGCATTGACATTGTGCAATTTATTGGTGCAACAACTCTGTTTTGTCCTGCTCTGAGTGTATAAGTGGACATTAAGTTGAGTTTGGTAATTCAGTCACTGATGACGCCTGTGGTGTTTTTACTCGAGGAAATAATAGAGTCATTTTATGGTGACAGCTCCGGCTCACCAGGGGCCTTATGTTTTCTGGGACAATGCACTTTCTACAGAGCTCCTGTTTTACTTCCTCACTGTAAAGCTCCAGTGCAGCACACTTAGGAACATTTTGTATGATTACAGGACGATGAATTATAAAACATTCTTCTGCTCGTGATGATTAAATACTGTATGCATTTATATCAGTGAAACGCTGCCGATTCACCACCCACTCCCTCTGCTACCAGTGCCTGAGGGGTGCTAGCACTACAACTTTCGCACTAGTGAAAAATTACATGATCGTGTAGTCTGTGCCACCTTCTATTCTTGAAAACTTTATGCCAAGACTCATTGCGAGGCTCTGTCAATCAAAAACAGTCCACTTGTCTGAATTTAGGTGCATCACCCCAACAAGTAAAGTGGGTGTTTAAGATATAGAGACATTGTGACAATTTCCATTTCTATGAAAAAGTTGTTTTCCTTTTCAAATCCCATTAGAACTAGATTAACTAAAAATGTGTATGATCCATCATATAGGCTGTTATTCTTCCTACAAAGTGGACATTTTTAAGATTTTCTTCTCAATAATAGCTGTATATATGGTCCCTGACTAAATGTAACCACCTTCCAATGAAAAAGCAATTGACTTTCTTGTTAACCTCTCCAACATATGGGTTATGTTCAAGTCTATGGCCCATTTGTGTCGGTGGTCACCATTAGGCTGAGTGGAGCAGAGGAAGGCAGCATCACTGTTAGGTGTTCAGTGGTTTGATACTTAGCTGCTATCAGACGTGCTGTCAAGGTCTGCAATCTTGCAGAGCCGTTCACATTTCACTATATGACATTCGCCTGCTGAGGGATGATGGGAAGCAAGCACCCACCGTGACGGTGAGGGATGAAGGACACACACTGGCACTAGAATATTATTTCCATCTGTGTCACATGGACAACTACAGGTTTCACCTACACTTTATTTACAGCCTATTGACAACAATGACATGTGATAGGAAATCATTTAACTGCAGCCAGTTTTCCTCTTTACCAACACGTGCAATACTTTACATACATTATACAATATTACAGTCTTGATGAAGTATCTTTTTATCAACACTTCCCATCGTGTTCCAAATGTGTTCACTTAATCTGATTTTTAATTGGATGTCATTTAACACCATTACTTACTATAAGGCTGTGTGTTTCAGCAACAAGGCAATGCTCAGACTACATGATTTTGTCTTTTAACTACAGACTTGTACTCCAGAAGTGGGAATGTGCCATGTGGTGAATAGAAACATCTGCTACATATGATCAGCCTGCATCTACATCTGAGCAGCTGTCGGACTGGTTTTGAAACATACAGTGTGAAGGAGTGTCAGAGCCTAGAGCAGTCTGACAAATGGAGGTACTAATTCGATCAATTCTTACTGCTATAAGAGACATTGTGACTGATCAGTGTGGTACTCTTTGGGTTTTATAATAAATTTTAAATATAATATAAAAACATAAGAGGTTGTCTGTGGCCATTCAAAATTAATTAATGCAATATTTCTTCATCCAAAATCCATTCACAATAGTTCTAAGCTTACTATTGCACAGTGTGTTTATATTGCATTGGCTTATTGTACCACAACCTAAATATTGTCACCATGGAAAACTGATGTGCTGTGCTGATAATCGTCCTTTTAATCCTTTTAATCTGTGGTGAAGTGGTAGCGTTCAGCTAATTATTTCAACCAATTATCTGATACACGTATCTGAGGTGAATGTACGATTTCAACCAGTTAACTCACAGTCTGCGTTTAACTGTTTCAACCATTTATCCATCACTCCTAGCTATATGAACATTTATCCATTACTTTCAGCTAACCATTTGAACTTTGTTAGCATACTTCAAGCTATCTAGTTCAGCCATTTACACTTCAAGCTTCTTCTGTGCTTGCCAACTATGCACATACATGGTAGTCACGTGTTAAAGCTGACTCAGTATGTGCACATTTTCTTCTAATCAAAACCTAATTTATATATTTTTAATTAGTGGCACTACTCTACATTGAACCAGCCTACTTACTCTACGTTCCCCCGCACTTCACCAGAAGTTCCCCTGGGGTAGGAGTTGGGAATCACTGTTGAATTATGCCAAGCTGGTTGAAAAGTTCTATCGCTGATGACTGTGAAATGCAGAGTAACATCTACTCACTGTTAAAGACCAAATCTTAGTGTGCATAATATGCAATAAATAGCCATGAAACATTGAGTCTGTTGGGACTTTAAGCCAAACAGGCTGTACTATTATGATTGCGTTGAATTGCAAAATTCTTTAATAGATGTTTCTGCACTGACTGCAAGTTCAGCGTGATTCATTGCCTTATTTTTTCTCTCTCTCCACAGGACTCTGCCAACCCTGAAGAAGGTGGGGTTGGGGAAGAGAGAGGCATTTCTTAGATGTGTATAACTGTTGTCTGTTTGACAGACTTATTTTTGGTTTTAAAAAAATGTAATTTTGACAGGAATTGATTTCCCAGCATTCAATCATGTAGTCCAGGGTGAGAAATCACATGCCGTTCATTCATGCCCTGAATAAAAACTACCATGTATAAAATTCTACACTCAAACAAAACTACGCTTTGGGAAGAGTAATGAAAAAACACCTTGAAAAGCATATTATTAACACAGGCCTTGAATCAACACACAAGGGGGCTGATTGCAGTTTCTACTCTGAGTCTATTTTTGCTTCACTTTCCCTGCAGGTGCACACAGGCATTCAACCCTTTAGATAGCTGCTCTGATATATATTTTCTGAAATATTTAAACATAATTTCAGTGCAATTAAACAAAGCAGCAAATCTGCATTAATTCAAAACAAAATTTGCATGGACAGCATCTGTGCGCAAAGTTAATGACACCAAACATTATGAAGAAATTTGTCCAAACCCTTCTTCTGGGAAAAACCATTGAGGAAGCAGTGCAGAAATGCATTAATAATTCAGTCCCAGATATCTCATATTTGACCTCATACAAAAATTCATTCCCTTGTGTTGAACCAAGTTTGAGGAGGGAGAGAACGGATACTTGAAAGAAGGTGGATGGGTAAAAGTAAGATAGAAAAAAAGAACAGCATCAGTATGAGAACCATGAGGTCTCACTCTTCTCTGATGCATCCTCACTCCACATGTTGATTGATGGGATCACAGGCAACCTTCACTATAAAAAGAAAAGCCGAAATCTCATTGGTAAAACATCCCAGCGATGAAGATTTGTGTGCATCCGTTTCCTATATAGTGTGAATGTGTATTGTGTTTGTGCAGTGTTGCTGAATTTGCGTTCTTGTTTCCTCTTTTTTAATGAAAATAATTTGAGGTCTAATGTTGATAGCTGTCATTGACTGTGTCCTTGAATGTTTTTAATATCCAAAACACAAACTGAAATCTTCCCCACAAGCTTATACAACATTCAGGTTTTGAAAACAGCTCTATAATGTGCTTTCCAGAATCTTAAACATGTAGCCATAGATCTCTTTCTGCATCAAAAATGGTTGAATGTTAATGTTCATAGCCCATATGCAATGACCTCTGTGGCATTACAAAGGTGCGAGTGCATTCTCGAAAAGGTAAAACGTGCCCTGTGCTTGTTAGTGGGGGGCTTTTAGCAGCAGCAGTACTTTAAAACCTTGACTTTCACATTACTGCTATCATTAGTATTATTTTTGCATAATTTTCTGCCTGTTCAATCAATTATGGAGGTCTCTGATCAACAGCACACGCCTGCAGGTACACTGGTGGAGATCTTTGAAAATAATACAGAGTGATTAGGGGAGGTGCGCCCTGTATAAAAATGAAACAACAGTTTAGTACGCTCAGCATGTATGCAGTGATAGAGAGGTTGCGCAAAACAGCAGACACACCTCAAAATGACAATCAGGCTGTTAGTCTCACCAAAAACTGGCCATTTTGAGCTTTTGCCATTGTGCCCATGACAACCATTGTAAGCACAGCTTTGTTGGACATGTAATGACACAGCCTGAAAATTGTATCACAGTGGGCACAGAGGAAATCCATTTGCTTCATAGGACAACTGGAATATTTCATTGTGTGAGATGGGCAGCGTAATGCACCTTCAGCTGTGATAAGGGGCTGTTGTGGTGGGCTTCGGTCAGGTTGTTTTTTTTTTCAGTGTTTGGGATATGATCTAATTTTGTCCTTGTATTAGCTCAGCTGTCTGCTGTGAGGCTGCTGTTGCTGAAAATGTACATACAGTGTCATCTGGGGGCGGGGGTTACAGTAACAATACAATGGTTCATCTCTTCATCCAGCACTTCTGCACAGAGCAACTCCAGAGAGTTGCTGCACCTGGGTGTTATTTGCCAAGATATAGTTATACTACATAACTCGCAATTTGTCAGCGTCAGCTCCTCTGCAAGCCCTCATGCTTATGTTTATGTGCATCTTCTAAGAAATATAATTCCAGTTTAAGTCTTGAAAAAAATGAAAGTGAGCATATTTCTCAAAGTGTTGAGACATTCCTTTAAATTAGATTTCTCTATGAACGCCTCGCTTGGATGATACAGCAAATTATTGCAGTACCTTATCTCTGTTTTCACATAGGTCTGTAAAGTTTCCAGCAATTGAAAATGGAAAGTTTGTCATCACTGAAGGTTAAAGGTTCATTCCCAAGTGTTTTACTCCACTTAACAGACTGGTATGGCAGTGATGCAATACAGTGGCCATGACGGGCAGTATTATCAATAAAATGCCATTTTTGGTGCCTTTCAGTTTTTCCTTATTGGATTATCATGAAATAGGCATGGCATGTAATACAGTTTTAGGATACATCCACACAAACTGAAAAAGCATTCATTTTCTAAGAATATTGACCGTTTTTGAGTGTCAATATGCCTCTTGGTCTTGGGATGAAGCACAGATGTCTTGCTGTTTCAAAAAGCCTTTCCAATAGCACTCTCCTATCTTAGTCCACAGGCAGCTTTGAAAGCACACCTGATGCTACAATGCTTAGCAGCAATGGGAAAGAATAAGAGTTTATGAACCATGGATCTCTCACAGACTGACCTCTACACAGTGACTGAAAGCCTCAGCCTTTCTATAAAAACTCATCCTTCACACTCACCTACATCTCATGGGTTGAAGGGAAGAATAAGAAAATACAAAAAGCTCTTTCAGCATACAGTTTGACAATAGAATTAGCAGTGTCGATTTGACCGGCTGTCCTTGTAAGAAAAGAGACAATGAATCTTTTCAAATACATTTTATTATGTAGAAACCAAAGACAGAATGTACAATATTCACATTAGAGGGGTTGGTACAGAGTGATGTTAATGGAATTAATTCTGCCAAAGAGTCAGCTTCAGACAATAAAAATGTTAATCCCTTTTTCTAGTGATGCAACAAATAAGTAGAAAAAAACATGATGTGTTAACATCAAGAAATATGCTGTATAATATTATGGTAGATATGTAAAAAAAAAAAAAAATATGTCCACCAGGCCCACTCACTCATATGGATAATGACAATGCAGTTTCAGTAAGAGCATTGGTGTGGGTCTAATTCTAATGAAAAATGAATCAGGGACTGCAAAACAACTGCACTTCACAGTGAAAATTAGCTTTATCATATTCACACAAAACACTGACAACACACACAAAACAAAACGGAAAGAAAAGAACAAGTACAAAATATGGGTTTAATCCATATTGTTAGTTGCCACTATGTCCTGCACAGTCTCAGCATCTTCTGTGAGGAAACAGATGAACTGTAACACTTAACCATTTCTGGTGATGTTTGCCACGTAAAAGTATCTTTAAAGGGTTGACTTGGAGACAGAAATGTATGGTTCAGTTGTTATTTTCTCTTTAATTATCACTGTTCATCCCACTGACCCATCTTAATGTCATACAATCAATCAGATGAGGATCTCTGAGAGGCTGATTGTGATCCCGGTTCCCCCCAGCAACCACTACCTAACACTCTCCCCTCTTTTGAAGACCACATAATCATATGCTTCAAATCATTGCACCTAGGTGATTTCCTTTAATGTCTTAAATTAAGTCCATCCACATATTGTTTCATGTTAAAACACAGTTAAAACCCCTTAGCAGTGGATCTCATAGGCAACCTGTGATCCAAAAAGTAGATTCTGACTGAGGAAGAGCTCCTCTGGATCTGTTGTTAGGGGTCCCTCTCCTCCGTCCGCTGGGTTTCTGCGAAGCCCCATTCCTGATCTGGTCAGTGTCTGCACCATTTCATGGTCCAGAAGAGCCTCCTTCATACCTTTCTGCTGGACAAACCCGCTCATCATGGGACACCTGGATGAAGTGGAGCCCAGAACAGGCTTGGTTCTGTTGAGTACGTACATCTCATGTCCATGGTCATCACGGTACTCCTCTAGCTGCGCAAAGGTGGTGGGTCCATCAGAGTAGTCGTTCACGTAGAGGATACTCTCTTCCTTGCTGGTACAGTAGGAACCACCGTCTTCTTTACGGTACTGCTGGTGACGAGTGTAGATCATAATCAAGAGGAGAATGGCAGTGAGTGCCAGCAAGGAGATGCCAACAGCAATGGCGGTCTGTGTAGCAGGGCCCAGAGCATTGAAGTCCATGCTGTCCTGTTCATAGAGCGGCTCCTGGCTAACATCCAGAACCTCTGGCTGATAGAAGGAGTTAGATGAAGAGGAAACAAAGGACTGTGTGTTCAAACGAGGCCAGAAGTGAGATGAATATGGAGAAGAGGACATGTTCACAGCCAGATGAAAGGTAACTCTAGCTACACCACCGGGATTCCAGGCTTCACACTCATAGCGCCCAGCATGCGCTACAGTCACATTGCTGAGGAACAGCATGCCGCTGCCCATGTCTGGATCAAAGCTGTCCCTCTCACCACCTTCCTCAGCCCCACGCACAAGCCCCTGGATTCCTCCACGACCTCCAATCTTGATCCCTCCACTACTTGGCAGTGCTGTCACCACTCCTCCAGCGCCAGGTCTGAAGAACTCACCACTGGGTCCAAGCTCTTGAACAAGACCTCGAGGTGATAACTGGGGCTTGCCATGGGAGGCTTTTTTCCAGGTCACCTGCGGCTGAGGGTATCCTGAGGCCTGGCAGGAGACACGAAGGCTCTCCCCTAGTCGCACAGTCAAGTGGCTAGGCTCAAGCTGCACCACAGGGGGGATGCAGACCAGGCTGTTGGGAGCAACCTCCACCAGGCTGAGGTGGGAGAGGCGAGGTGGCTCAGAGCACATCAGCCGACGCTGTTCGGCAGAGCTCAAAAGACGCTGACCATCTTCTCTGATCCAGGTTCTCAGCCAGCCCAGAGCACAATCACAGCGCCATGGGTTCTCTGGAGGCCAGGAATGGAAGCAGACAAGGGAAACAGATAAAACAAATGTGCGGTGTTGTCAACAGCTCTTTCCAAGGTCAAAAATGAACCCCAACTTTTGAGCCAATGTGGATGAGAATTCTTTTAAGTGCCCAGAAAAAATGAACATTTGAACATCTGCTTTTCCAGGACAAATTCCATCTGCAACTTGTTCATTCCCAACTCATCACATACAGATGCTTAGTACAGGACTTCCAAAAAACCAGGGTTCATGTCCCATGTGAAAGAAAAAATAAAGGTTGATTTCTTTGTAAGTGAATAAACATAACATAATTATTTTAAGCCGAACCATGGTGTTTTCCTCAACCTAACCAAACTGCAACCATTTCACAGTGTTATGCACAAGTTTATCTTTTTTTTTTTTTTTTTATCTAACTAATGCTAACTTGACCACAGAGTCACGCATGTGCAAACATGATGCTATAGGGGTACCCAAAACGTCATAGTTTGAAGCATAGGCCACTGACCAATGTGTTGCCATCTGCTGATGAAGCTCATCTGATGAGATTGAAAGTTCCAAAAAAAACTGCTACATGGACCTTGAGGTGGGATTGTTTTTTCAACTACAGTTTGCAAGATCAGGTATTAACTTGGAGCCCCAATGTTTAAGCTAATAATGATAAATCTGTGAAGGATAGGATTGAAAGCACCAGAAGAGCTGCTTAATTGCCCTTGAGGTGTTATTGTTTCGTAAACAAATTTATTTTGCTTATGATAATTTAAACTTTGTTTGAGCTCTTATTGTCCTGGATTGGAGGTCCCTTTGTCAGAGACCATTCCTTCAATCTGTTAAAACTGTGTCTTTGGTTGATTTTTTTCCTCATTAAAGGTTAATGGTTGGGTGAAAATCTAATGTGTAACACATGTTTAAGGGCACTTAATCATCATTGACATGAGTCTGTTGGTTGAGGTTGTCGCAGTGCATTCTTGGGCAGTGTCAGTTCTTCCCATCTGTAGTATGGGAGCGATGTTCAAGGCATTTTGACTTGATTGTGACATATTACATTAAGACATAATGTGTTCCAGGAATTCTGTCCTTGCTCTGCTTACCTGTGACACGGAGCACCTGCAGGCTGACAAGCGGCTTGAGGGATGACGCTCCCAGTGTGCGGAGGTGATTTCTGCTGAGGTCCAGCAGGGCCAGAGATGACAAGCCAGACAGAGCCTGCTCTGCTAGCAGCTCTATGCTGTTTTCCTGGAGATGGAGTTCTTGCAGACGCTGCACACAGCAAAAAGAAGTACAGCAGGCTAAGGAAAATGTGAAACGTTCAAGTTAAATGAAGAGGGAAAGACATGTCAAATGTAAAGACTGGAAGACTCAGTTCCACCAGAATCTATACTGTATGGTATGGATTAGTCAGACATGTTGTCATGAATTGGATTTACAGTTGCAGACGTCATTCTATATAATCCATAAAGAGACATCCCATATTGGAATAGCTTCAGCTTTGCTGGCAAAAGCTGAGCTTTTTCACTTTACCAAAATGGATTACAGTGAAGGTTTTGTAATGCTTACAACTAAATAAGCATTAAACATTGCTGTCCATTCATCCATTCATTCCTTTACGTCAGCTCACCAACCTGCAGTCCCCTGAAGGTGTAGTCCTGCACTCGAGTGATCTGGTTCCCAGCAAGGTAAAGTATCCGCAGGTGCTCCAGACCACGAAACATGTCTGGAGTGACCAGGTGAATGAGGTTGCCATTGAGGGCGAGCTCCAGCAGCTGGCCCTGGCTGAGAAAAGCCCCAGGCTCCAGAGCAGAGATGCTATTATTCTGAAGGTAGAGGTAATGGAGGCTGCCCAGCCGAGTCAGGTCCTGAAGACGGATCTGCACTATAGTGTTGTCCTGGAGGAAGATGGTCTATAGGGGAGACGGGGTAAATGAAAATTGTAGAGTGGTCACAAATTGATTGCACTAGATGCACAGAGGAGGGGATGTGATATTTGAATTGGTGTTTTGTTTTGTAATAGAAAGTGAGCCTGGCCTGTTGCTGTGCTGTGCTCACAGGGCAGAAAAAATGTATCAACTATGTGGAGAGATTACATTAACAATGGGGCCACCTGTAGAGCTATCTGCAGTCATGGGCTGTGCAGAGCTTTGGGCATATGTTTATATAGGTATTTCAAACAATGTGAAAATGAGCTAGTTCCTGACCAAAGTGATAAATATAAATGTAGCCCCAAGCAGCAGTGATCTAGGCCTAATCAGACTGTGAGAATTTGAATACTTATTTCTTATTTAATTGACAAAATACACATGCATAAATTGGCATATTGTTGGCAAGTAAGACTTGGCCACCTGGTGATACAAATCCTGGACCTTTGTATGTTCAGAGAAAGTGACTTATTGACTGCAGCACTTAAGAAAATTGAGGAAAAAGTCTCAAAAATTACATTTTTAATTAAGTGTGAACTTCCCCAAAATGAACACTGAGCTGCTATCTTTACTCTAAACGGGGATTTTTCTAATGTAACCTGCAACCCCACAAAGCTCAAATGACGTGCCCACTGTCTTTGGACATAATGCTTGGTTAGTACTTCAGGTAGTAACAAGCTAGCATTTGCATCTTATGCTGGAGCAGATAAAGACAAAGTTTAATTCATTCCACACATTAGCTTTTGTGTGTTAGGTTTAAAAGACTAAAAAAATGATGCCACCTTTCAAACTCTTGAGATTCTGAGGATCACTCTTCTGCTTGACAGGCCTGCTGCTGCCTAGGTACAGTTACTAAGTTATGATTGGACGTTTGCTGTTTGGAGGAGGGGTTCAGCAAAGGGTCAGTTGAAATGCATATTCCGAATGCACTGGATATGTGTCCAAAGAATGCTGAATGATGACAGCATATCCCATGTGTTAATCGGAAGATGCTACATTTGGAATAAGGCCTAATTCAAACTATCCAAACAGAATACGCTGTTTACGTGACGCGTATAAATTTGGAATTTTAGAATGCATGTGAGCATAGCCAGAATGACTTGTGCAGCATTTTCCCCCGTTTTTAGTGGTTCAGTTATTTTGCCAAATACTGCAGAAATCATAGAACTCGTCAGCAAACATCTTCAAACAAAAAATGTTTGAGTGATTGAAGCTACACAAGAGCATGTGTTTGATCCATAATGCATGTCTGTTAGCTTGATTGGTAATGTGCATTCATTGGTGATGTTTTCAAAGAAGTAAACACAGGCCATGAGGTAAAGCATGGCTGAAGAGATAGACCTGCTGATTGAGGTTAATGGAACAATTTATCCGGGACATGCTTTTCATTAATATTCATGAGCTGCAGTAATGTTGGGGGGCCTGAACACAAGAGGAAAAGATGGTGTAATGTTAAACATCTTTTCAACAGATGATCAGAGGGTGTGCAAGAGTCACTTTCTGAGCAAGAATGAATAATTACACAGCTAACAGCGCAGCCCCTCCCTCAGGCTCACATCAAAGAGGGTCACGGCGAATTGATTAACCACAATCATTTCAGGGTAATAGGAATGGATCAGAGAGGGAGTCAACTGATACAAAACCACTGATGCGGGCGGGGGGGGTCAGCTGCAATACACTGGCAGCTAGTGCCCTAACTAAATGCTGAATGTCCAACTGACCTCGGTGACAGAGGAGACACCATGTGGGATTTCTTTGAGCCCAAGAGATCCGCACTCCACTGTCAGGCTGTAGCAGCGACAGCCGGAGGGACATCCCAGAGATGCTCGAGGGATGCAGGCCAGGGTGATTAGGACGAGTCTGGAGAACCACAGGAGGCCCATGGTGGTTTTACAGTGAACCTTCAGAGGCAAAACCTGGAGAGAGAAGGTGGAGGAAGAATCTAAAGTAAGCGTCAATCACTGCAACACCAAGCCTTTTTCCCTTCACAGTATTGCATTGCATCGCCAAAGCAAAGATTGACAGTAGCTGCAGATACGTTGTATAAGTAGATACATGTGAAGTAGCGAGGAAGAATTGATAAAACACCAGCGGAACATAAGAGTATCTCCGCATCCCTGCCTATTTCCCATTCAACTGCGTCTATTCAGTGGAATTGCTGCAGCTTCTATTATGGGCTTCAATTAATTAAAGATGTGATAAAAGATGTGCAGGTTGCCTCAAGGACCTCTCTCTTGTCTTTTTAATGCATGCGCAAACACCCTCACACTCTCCCTCTATTTCAGTCTCTCTCTTTGTCTTAGGTACACACACACACACACACACACACACACACACACACACACACACGCAAATGTGCAGGAAAGAAAGAGGCTCTGTTCTGACCCTTATAATCTCAGAAACCACATTTACCTCCTTAAAGCAAATCTCAAGTGGTAGCCAGCTCTAATCATCCCATCAAAAAAACGTCAGTATTGGCGGCTTGTTGCACCTTGCAGCAATATCTCCCTTTGATATAAACCCATCACCAAGCAACTCATCCATGCACATTTTTTATTTCTATACACCCCAGAAGGGATTTATTGTTCCGCTTGGCTGTTCACATCAAAACGGCCTCAGACTTGCTGTCCAACATCATGTAGCCCAGCAGTGTTCACAACAGTTCATCGGGAGCAGATCGCATGAAGATACCGCAGGGCTGGAGATATAATACACGTTGAAATGTCACACTGAGCCCGTCATTCTGCTGCGCTGACAGCAGGTAGATTTATTGTGCTTTGCTGAGCCACCTGCCTCGTTCTATACAGTCTTCATCCGGTGGAGAAGCAGACATCTCATTGATCCAATCTTAAGTCTCACAATGTTATAAAACATTCATGTGCACCCCGGCCGTGTCTCCGTATCCCATTAAGCTTGTCTGTCTTGTGAAATCTCTAGTTTGCTTAAGATTGCAGAATCACCCAGACAGATAATTGATAGCATTTACATCTCCCTCTGAGTGATTTGGAGATCATCGAGTTTATTAATTATTAGAATGCACACAGATCTCATTACAGCTAAGCGATGAAAGGGTCCTGTATCTGAAATAAACTGTGACTCATATTCAGTTTGCAGGGTGTTTGAACTGTTCTGTCAGATTGATATCAAGCATGTCTCATTTGCAGTGTTATAATCCAGACCAGTAATTTAATGTCCAAGCACTAAAGCAGTAGGATCACTATTTCAGTGGCTGAGGAGTCATTCTCAGAACAGCCACACTACATTATTGAGCAAATGAGCAATGAACTGGATTTTAATATGGCATGTTTGATTTAGAGCGCATTTAGGAGGATAGCCAGCCAGATTAATACAATGTGACCTACATAAGCCGTTCAATCATCTTCTCTCAGCAAAAACAGAGAGACACTTATTAACAAAAGCGTGCCATTTCCTCTCTAGAGCTCTCCAAACAAGCGTGGAAAGAAATTATGTGTTCTATTGTTGGGGAGAGAAAGCACAAAAATTGAATTTTGAATAAGGCCTTGGTCTGTCATTGAGCTTTTGTTCCTTCTCACAGTGAGATGACTTTTAAATAGCTTTGACTTGCTCGAAAAGTGTCAGAAGGGAACCGGAGAGGAAGAGACTCGCCTGCCCTCGGCTAAGAATACACACAGAACAGGATGCACAGCCTGTTATTTGTTGTTAGAATATGAGACCAACATCAATGCAAATGACACCCTGCCAGGTAGGGAAAATAGCTTATGCATTTCTCTGCTCATTTCAGTGTTACTCTGTCTTTCAAAAGCCCGAGCGGCAATCATGCCACGCATTCAGTGTTAGTACAGGGCTGATGAGATGTAGAGACAGGGATAACCTATGGAGTTATCAAGGTCTGCAAACAGAAAGGAGACAATGACAAAAATAAAACAGCATTTGGGGAGCGGTTTCTTTAAATAATGCTGCTGACTGCAACTTGTCTTACAGTGTGCACTGCGCTATTTCAGATTCAGTTTGCCCTCAGTGTGCCCGACTCTCATCTTTTGTCATGCTGATGTGGGATTTCAGTGGTAAGAGGTCAATTTGTTCATTTCAGTCTCAGTAATCCTCTGCGGAACATGCGTAATCTGCACAATCAGATGCTTGTTAGCTAAGCTGCTCTCGGCACAGTTGACGTTTTCATAGAGGGGGCTGCTTTGTTTGGTTTTTAAAAACGAGGTCGGCAACGTATCTCTATTGACTGTGTGAAAATGTGTAAACAGAATGATTAAGGCCTCCGGTTGTGTACGTACGTGGATATGAGTGTTAAGGAGAGTGGCTGGGAAGACCTGCCAGGGCAGATGTCAGTCAACAAATGCCAAAGGGAAATCTAATAAACGACTTATCACACATAGCCTGTTCAGCATTCAGCATCAGCATCTACCTCCTAACATGCATCCACACGGTGCGGCTCTGCAGACAGTGTTTTGCACTGTACTCCGGAGCAGCTTGGAGTTTGTTTATTTGGACATTTCTGAAATTACAATTGTCTCTTCATTCTTGACATAGCACTTTGTTTTCACGCCCCACACAAATCATCTTCTGCTGAACAATCACAGCCCAGCCGGCCAAACACTCGCAGCACAGAAAATTCCCCACATAATGCTGTTTTGTTTTTCTCTTATTTTTCCAAGGAGTGCAGGGTGTTGATGTGTCGGAGGTGCAGCAGACAGCCAGAGTGCTGGAGGCAGTAGCAAAGTTCACATCCCTGTGCTGCCACTGGTGCAGGTCGGCCTCATTCGTTGTTATGGTAACTCTTGTTATGAGGGAAGGTCTGTGCCCGAAGGCCAGCGCACAGTTCCTGTGAGCTGGTGTTAGGCAAACAATTCTACAGAAATAGAGGCTGTCATTTCCTGGAGAAAATTGCTCACAGGAACTTGAGCTATGTGATGACCCAGAGCTAAATCGTAAATTCTCTTTTAGTCCAACTCTCTCTTTCTCCCCACTTGAACTTTTTCCTCTCCTTTAGCCTTTCTCTTTTTTCACTCCCCTGCTCCCTTCACGGTTTGTCAGAAAGCCTCCATCATTTTCCCCTTCCCCATCTCTGACCTCTTTCTTTTCTCATCTCTCGTCCTTCTGCTCTGACTGACAGGTGCTAAATCATTTGTCTCAGAGCATCCTTTTGTCCACAAATAGACTGAGGCCAAGGCAAAGGGAGAACGCTGTGGCACTAACCCAAGAGTAACACACTGACTTTGAGCGATAGCCTCCGCCACGCACACAAAAACGCACACACACATGCTCATAGACATGCAGAGCACGCTTGCAAACTAGCACTTGTACACAAGCACTAGCCACCAACATTCAGGGACACACACTCTGACTGGCAGACACACAAATACAGGAACACACACACATGCTTATGCACTCGCACATCCTGTCTTCAACCAGCAGCAGCCATCATCATTCAGAGGCACAGACGAGTCAGATACAAACTGGCAGCCATGTACGTACTCTCACGCACACTCGCACGCACACACATTTTTTGTGTCAGCGGTAAAGGAAGCACTGCTCAGTTAATAAGCCTGCATTGATTTCTTTATTTTTCCTCTACTACTTTGTCCAGCTGGGCTCCACAGCCATTGATTTTCAACATGAAAGCAGATATGGAGGAGGGGGTTCGGGATTGCATTTGTAAATGTCTGTGTTGAGGAGAGACAAAGTAAATGAGTGCATGTTGCTTATAGCCAAGTGTGCGTGTGTGTATGCTTGTGCATGCGTATGTGTGTGTAGCTCACTGTCAGGCAACCTGAAGCACAATCACCCTCTATGCAGCAGCACTCCACCACCTCTCCTGACAGAGCATTTAGTCTAAAACCCTCACTGTGTCTCCGTGTGCTTAGACAAACTCGATAAATCTTCACATCTTCACATGATGAACTGCTGTGACAGGTCTGTCTGCGATGTAGAGACTGTTGTTGGTAATGTAAGCTGGCCAGCAGAAAAGCTCAAAGGTTATTGAGATAAACTGCAAGTAGGCTCACAGCAAGCCAGAAACTCTGATTTTGTGTGGGGCAATGTGATGCTTCATAGGCAAGACACATTTTACCCCATCCACACTGAACAGAAGTGCTCTTACTTCAACTGTAAGTGCAATGACTTAGGGAGGATTTATAAAAATGAACTGTCCATTAAGGTTCAACAGCTTCTTGTGTTAGAATTCTTCTCATGCTAATTTGATTTGCAACTGATAATTGTGAAATAAAAGCACAATGGCAAGTGTATGACCGTATAATCAATATCCATTTTCCACACAAGATTTACTTTCATGCACTCGCTGTCATCATTGCTCAAAGCATAAAAGGGGATTTTAACCTCCTGTAGCCTTAGGAATTTCTTTGTTGTTATTCTGTACTTTCTTTTCTCTAAAATCCCATTATTTACCTGCATGACACGGCAGAGCCAGCACAGCAAAACCTTTTGAAATAATGTTTGACCTCAAAACAACTTAAGTATCATGCACACAAATCACACTGCTTTTGGAGAAGAACATGTTTATATAGATACAATTAACAGAACACAAATAAGGTACCGCTTGCTGATAAGGCCGCCTTTATAAAGGACAACACAGTTTATGAAGCTGCTGCCAGTCTGTCTGCTCAACACAATGAGAAGAAACACACACAGACATGGCCACAAGTCTCATTCACCTTTATTGATTCTCTAACAATCTGCTGTTTGGGCAACACTTTTACACAACAACCTTTAGAAATGATTTATAAGTAGTACCTAATGGCTTTTTTAATGATTAATGAGTCGTTAACTAGAGCCTTATAGATCACTTATAAGCCATTATTAAGGCTTTTGGGGTGCTGGGGTATGAAGAATCTGTCTGACTGATTTGACTGCATGACATTTTTCCTCTGGAAAAGGGCTGGACCAAAATCCATTTATTAACAACTTATTAAGCCTGTATAAATATCTTGTTAACATTTCTTACAATAGCTAAAGGATTTTTTTTTCAACCTGGCAATGCAGGATTTTATTGTTATTAATGGGTTATTACTTACCTTGCAAGACAGCTGGATTCATGAGATCATGAGATCACATGAGATCATGCAAGATCACGCAATGCAATAATCCATCTTGCCAGTCTTCAAGTTATGGGTATGAGGCCTCAGCATAGTGTCCTATGAGGAACTGCTTGCTGCTATGGGCGTGGTTGGGTGTGGCAAAAACATAAATGGCGACTCCTAAAGGGGTTAGCGTAGGTATTGCTGTAACGTTAGTTATATCAGAACTGGAGAGTGGAGAGCAAAGAATGGCAGTGAAGACTTTTTTCCATGGAAAAGATGTTTTTGCTCTCCTCCCAACACGTATTGGAAAGAGTTTCGATCTCCTACCACGTTGAGTGGTTCGTTATTTTGATTGGTTGATATTAGCCTTTGATAGACAGATGGTCCTTCCAATCACCTGCCAAGTATTTTTTTTAACAGTTTCCATGGATGATGTCCCAGATGGCTCCGTACAGCAAACCATCTGGCACGTCGTGTTCAGTTATTACTGATCTAAAAATGATTTGTAGAAGATTCATTTACCATTGATTAAGCAATTAGTTACAACTTATAAATCCTTTAAAAAATGGACAGGCGTAATCCTCATATTGGGAAATATGCGTATTTGCTTTCTTGATGAGCGTTAGGTAATAACATCTATAGCACTGCCATGTCTGTCCTAAGAGCCAGTTAGCTTAGCTTGGCTTAGCTTAGCGTAAATACTGGGAAAAAAATAATTCAAGCAACATCTCTAATGCTCATTAACTAACACAGTACATCTCGTATTTAAAAAAAACAACCAAAAAAAAAAAAAAAAAACCCACAGAAACACAAAAAAAGCAAAGTAACAAAATTTCAAGTTGTGGTTTTACAGGACTTATTATTTCAGACTCAGCGACTTCCTCGAGTCTTGTTGTGTTGGTGTGGTTGCCAGGCAACCAGTGGAGACTGTGCAGAGTGAAATTTTAAGTGGATTTTGTTACCTTCATATTTACCATCCACACATGAGAGTGGGATCGCTGGTGAGAAGTGTATTATCCCTTAAAAGTGATATTCAGGTAAACTGTTGGAAAACCAATAAAAACGAATTAGACATCAACCATAGTCTGTGTTTGTATATGTGTGTCTTTTTCTTTCATTGTATGCAGGCATTTTGAAAACACGCTGGCAGCAGTTTCATGCACTCTTTCACCTTTTGAAATATAACTGTCAGTGTTTCCTGTTGCTTCACCTCTCTGACACTTACTCCTGTATTTTCTCACAATCTCTTGCATTGCCCCTTTTCAGACGCCAATTTTCTCTAATCTCTGATTCTCTCAAACAGGCACACATGCACACTGCCCATTCTACTTGTCAAGGTTGGTTGATATAATCGATCAGAGCAATTTCATTCACAGTAGCTTCATCTGACAGGCTGCAGAATTTATGAGTCCGTGGATTATGCCAGAGCAGAAGGAGTGGTTTGATTTTTATATTTCTTTTGCTCCGTTTTCATCAATCTGACTTCACCCCACACTTAGATGTCACTGACTGTGAATGGGTAGTAATCAGGGAGGCAAAAGTGAACACACACATGCGCACCAATCACATGTGACGCTTGCTCAGTAGCTGTGATTCACATTGTAATGGATGGATGAGATCAGACAGGTTGGAAGATGGATGAGGGGGAGTCACTTCCTCCTCTACTGAGAAACAGAACAATCCCTTCCATTCTAATACTTTCCCCAGCTTTAATAAAAGTATTCACATGAATGAATTTGTATTTGATTCTGTTTTCTTTAAAGCTGTTGCCTTATTGTGTTTCCCACGATGTTCCAGATGGGTGAATCTGAATTGTAAATATTACTCCTTTTTATGGCAGTTCAGTTGAAAGTGCAGGTATTACTCAAGCAGCAATAACAGTGTGTGGGGAAGTGTGTGTGTGTGTGTGCGCGTGTGCGTGTGTGTGTGTGTGAGCGAGTGCTAAAATGAAATGAATACTTTGCAATGCTTCGATAACGATTGCTTATCATCTCGCTATTGCATTTCAGTAATACTGGGTGTGCAGTAGTGTCTGCAGAAGGAGTCACTGAATGCTCATAAATTATGTTTCTTTGTTGCCATGGAAGTGACAGCATCTGCTGACTGCAAGTGATGGATGTCACATGTATGTCAAAATGCACTCTGGCATGTTGCCTGCATTGAGGTTATCTGTGTGTTGCGTGCAGATGGGAAATAGCGAAATTGTAAAATTAATCAGTTTTTTTTCTCGTCTGTTTTCTCATGCATTTCTTATTTCAGCTGATCTTTGCCATCTTGCCCATATTGTTCTCAGGTCAGACCAGAATTGCGGGTGCTTA
The DNA here is from genome assembly GCA_037975065.1 of Chaetodon trifasciatus. Lineage (NCBI taxonomy): Eukaryota > Metazoa > Chordata > Actinopteri > Chaetodontiformes > Chaetodontidae > Chaetodon > Chaetodon trifasciatus. Next base: position 2,225,369 of record JBBMOE010000061.1, on the reverse strand, counting down.
CAATTACAGCCAAGAGAGATTTCGCTCATCATTGCCTGGCAGACAGTAGCCAATGAAAAATTCAACATCTCTGCGGGCATAAGAAGTCAACTTGTCCATACGGATCTGTCCACATAAGACAGATACCCCACCCTCGGAGTTTAACCAACGAGGTCCTCTCTAGGGCCCACTGTTTGGCTGCACTCTGCTGCATGTGCAGAATGGCAATTAACCAGAGAGACATGCATTAAAACTCTGACCTTAAGGAAGAACCTGTGACAAGTCAGAATGAGAAAACATGACTAGTATGGAATAGCAAACTTGCATTGACCAAATCAAACTGTATTCTTCCTGGCATCTCCCGTAGTGTTGCGCAATATTCCTGCCAGATTCCTAAAGGATGTGTGCTGTGCTCAGCAGTGATCTTATTATACTCCCATATACTCCCATCACAACAGTATCACTTTAATATTCCCAAGCGATCTGAAAATACAGGGGCTCCATGGTGAAATGTCTAACAGACAAACTGCAGAAAAAACATCACTGTTGTGACACATCTGATTTGAAACAATAAAAAAAATTGCCTTTTCAAATTGTGTGTTACTAATAGAAACAGCAAGACCATTTAACAATAGCACAACAGCATGGTTGATTAGTGACTAATAAAGGATTTAAAGCAGGTACAGACTCCAGTGTGTTAGGTACACCTCACTGAAACGAATGCAGTCTAAAACAACAGCCCGGCAATTAATCCAACATTTGAGATGATTATACTGTTCAGATTTGTTGTGTTACAGAGGCTCGAATTCAACTTGATGCTGCAGTTTGTGGTGCTGTTGAACTGCATGTTTTAACTTACATGCATATATACACTGTGTCCACTTCATTAAGTTCACGTCCTCCATCTAATGCTATCCAATCCAACTGTTCTGCTATAAAATCTACTTTCATCATGCCTGTGATGTTCAGTGTTTACTGACGCTGCCATAGAGGTGTTCATTCAGTGCTGTGTTGGACTGCATTATATCTTGAGGTGTTTCTAATATTCTGACCTCTTATGTAAATGGGAATGACTAAAATAAATAAATAAATAGTCCTCTCAGTATAATGTCGCCCAGTACATCACCATCTTTAACTAAGACCTCCATAATGAACATAGAATTTCATGTACACATTACCAATCATGCCGCTGAGCATTATGAGCTTTGTAAACAGAGACGTTCAGGCACGGCTATGGACTGATCATAATCAGAAGAAGGAAATGTGCTACAGGGGGTCTCTGGTTTCTGCTGCTGTTGTATTGCATTGCACTGAGAAGTCTTTCTAATATTTTGTCCACCCCATTCTTATCAGTAAGAGTAGACTACATTTTGGACTAATTCTACCCATTGACGTGTACTGCATCTGTACTCTGTGTTGTACTTATTTTTAACTGATCACACACATTAACATGAAATCATGACTGGATGAGCTACTGATGGGCAGGGGGCGTCAGTTTGAGGCTTAGATGCCTTCAGGCTCAAATAATAACGTTTCAAATCATTCAACTTCTTTCAACAAGATATAATCCTCGCCAGAAAAAAAAAAACACATGAGAATTCAGATCTGTTGTTCCACTTAATCTCCCAAAGTACACAGCAGCCAGTTCCACTTTTCAACAGACATAAACCAAAACAAGCTTTCTTCATGAGTACGTGACCCTAAATGATGTCTACAAAACTGCAGTCCCTGACAAACAACATCTGAGAAGCTCTGTGTTACTATCCCAGACGCACACTGTCCCCTCTTCTCCCCCCGACACACAACTGCAACCTACCGTTTCCCCGCGTACGTGGACTTGATCTCGGCGGCACTCTCCTCACTTGCTCGGAAAGACAAAATTTAATAATAATACTAAAAAACATTAAAAAAAAAGAGGAATCCCACTTGCAATCAGTGCAGATAGATGAGCTTGAGCATTGTTTCCCTGCCTCCGCTCCGCTCGCAGCTGTTAAGAGTCCACACAGGCTGAGCTCGTCCACCGTAACTGGACGCTGAGATCCGACGCCGGACGTCAGCGCTGATGGTGGCAGACTTCCACTCTGATCTCCCTCCTCTGATGTTGTTAGGCGGCTTTGATTGGGTTCCCTTTTTTCTGCCTTTTCCCTCAACGCGGACGCGATATCTTCCAACAGTGACCCACTCCTCTAATTATCCCTGCTTGAACTGACTCCCTCCCCCTTTCTGTTTCTCTCTCGCTGTGCATCAGAGAGAGAGAGAGAAGGTGGTGGTGGTGGTGGTGGTGGTGGGGGGGACTTTATTCTCATTCATTCACTTTCAAAACATAAATTCGGTTTTCTCATCGCTGCCCGGGCAGTTGCATTAAAAGTGTAATCCCCGCTGCTAAATGAACCAGTACAAACAGCGTCGCTTTATTCTGAAACAAGACATTTGCAGAGAGCGATTTCAGCACCGCGGACAGCGGCCTTGTCTTTTATTATGAAGGGTCACGGGTTTCAGATCCGATCCTCCACGCTCAGTCACTGATAGAGGGACGCTCGCCCCGGTGCTTCCTGCAGTGGCAACGAAGAGAATAAGCGTGGAAAAGCGCGGAAAAAAGTATAATTTCTGTCTAGCCAAGGGCAAGTGAAGCTGAACTGCGGCGCTTCACTATCCCACCAAACTATACGCTGGTGCTCAGTCACAGCAGGCGGCTGCTGTTCATGACTGGTGGTGGGGGAGAGAATGAATTTGAGCAGAGGTTACTTTCTAGTTTGCAGCCCTCTCAGGGCCCCTGCTGTCCGACATTTGTAACATTGAAATGCTTTTACGTTAGGGCTCATTTCCCTTGGTTCCCATAGAACACAGATGCACTCAAGTACCCCCTCATCAACACCACCCATCATGTTCCAAAGGCGTTCATATAAAGCAGACATGTTTTCATACTTCAGTTTGGTCAAGTTTGTATTCATACTACTATCAGTTAGAGTTTCAACCATTTAGCCATGACTTGAGCCAACCATTTCAACTGTTTTATACTTTTGGCCAGCCATTTCATTTATCCGATACATTTAGCAACTATTTATCCTCATTTTAGCTAGCTAATGCACTCAATTCAGAAGATAGCTAAAATAAGCAGTTAAATTACGTTGGTTAGCCAAAATAATGTGCTCACAGTTTAAATAGTTAGCTAAAATAATGGATAAGTAGATAAAAAATTTGCTAAAATGATGGATACGCAGTTAAAAAGGTTAGCTAAGATAGTTAGCTAAAAGTAATGGCTAAATTGTTAATATGGCTAATGCTAAAAAATGGTTGAATGATGGGTAGCTAATGGGTTAACAGATGAAAGAGTCACAGGACCTACACAACTGGAATCGTTAGCCTGCCCTTTGAAGCTTTAGCCTACTTTTAGCTAACCGCCAAGTAAAATAATTGAAATTACTGAAATGAATTACTGAAATAAATTGCTGAAGTACCCCCGCTGGTACACCAAGTTATGCCTGTGATGATGACATGATCACACACTAATCACACGCCACAGCGGTTTAAACCGCGCTGACCCACATTTAGCATCGCTTGATTAACGCCTGCGTGCGTGTGCATGCGCGCTGATGCGTGGCCACGTGTGAGAAGGTTCCCATGCTTGAGCAGGTACATTAGTTTGTGTCTAATTGCGTGTCTTTGTGATACTGAGAGGGCGGCAGTGTGTGTGTGTGTCTGTTTGAGCTCGGATTTTAATGATCTCCTCCTACCCCCTCTGGGCCAGCACGAACCTATTTCGACCCACATCAGGATAATTAACATCACACTCAAATGTCTGTAAGAGCAGAGGGCTCCTTTCACCATCTTTCCTCTCATCCTGCTGCTCTTAACTCTCCCTTTTTGGCTCAGAGGAAAAGCAACAAATGTTAAATTGCAACACACGGGCTATTTGTATGCATGCACAGTCCCATCCACATTTTATTTGCACATAAATTGGTCCATAAACTTTGCTAACAAGTTGTGTTTTCCAGCCATAAAGAAAAGCAAAAGCTTACCTTATTAAACCATTGTAGAGTTAGATAGTTGGGCTTGTAATGCCATGGTTGCCAGTTGGAATCCACAGATCTGTGGGGAAATCAGTCCTGTGCCTACTGTCCAACTGTCTAAAGTGCACTTGAACTAATCACAGTTCCATTAGTGCTGCTGTGTGGCCAACCTAAGAATACTGAGGTTCTCTGAGCTTCCAGGTGCGTGTGTGTTTGTGTGTATGTGCACGTTCGTGTGTGTACGCGTGTGTTTGCGTGTGTTTGTTTGTGTGTGTGTGTGTGTGTGTGTATGTGTGTGTGTGTGTGTGTGTGTGTGCGTGCGCACGTTCGTATGTGTGTGTGCATGTTTGAGTAAAAACCCTTCATCCCTTTTGCAGCTCCTCCCATAGGGATTTAATGTAATTAGGAATGTTCTCTTTCTCAACTTGCCTTGTAAATGAAAACACCTCTATATCAAAGAGGGAACACATTGTGTGCAGCCCTGCTATGGATTTCCACTTCTAATATTGAAATGATGTGTCTTTTTTAGCATGTGGTTTCTTTGTTGCTCAGCTACATCAAATAGAAAAACAGCAATTTCTTTTTCCTGAATCACAGTCTGTGAAGGAAGCTTGAATTAAGATAAACAAACTAGCACAGAAGAAGAATGGAAACACACGATCCTTGTTATTGTGAGAAATATAATTGTGACTGAATCATCCATCTCTTTGTTACTAAAACTGATAGGTTTGAGCTATTTGCGAAATGGCAGGCAGAGACAAACTTTGACAGCTTGATTCACAGTCAGACCGACAGATGGAGATGGAGCAATATAGACTGGCAAATTACCAACAGGGCACTATAAGAGCAATTTGCATATTTTACAGAGCAATATAAATGAATGCAATTTTTCACATGAATACAAAAAAAAAAAGATATCCAGGTGAGGAAATCACAATGTGCTCTGCATGAGTTATAAACAACAACATGCGCAGACAGATGCTGAGGAGATAACAGCAATTTAAAGCAAACCTACACGCACACACACACACACACACACACACACACACACACACACACACCGTATAATGTGATGATCTTCCAATGAAAAGCATGCAGGACATGAAAGCTTTATAAAAGGCCGCCAAAACAACAGCTGTAATGCGACAGGCAGATATTTGTTCCACTAATCACTGAGGGGACTGTCAAACACAGCTGAATGGAGGTTAAGAGAGTCTTATGTTATTAGGCCCTGCTTCTGTGCCTCTACGACAGACACACACACACACACACACACACACACACACACACACACACACACCGTGGATGAGTCAGTTGTCCATCATCCCTTGCCTTGGCCCTCACACCTTGACAGCTGTCAGAGATTTTGACATGCGAGATCACAGAATACAGGATTACACTAATCTGTGGAGAAAAGGCATGCTCCCTGCAGATATTTCTGAGGGCGAACATGTCAAGTAAACAACACTGTTTTGTACAAGTACACTCATAGATTAAGGGGCTAGCCTCATTCAAATTGCCAAAAAACATATTTAATCATTTATCACAGTAGTATGTAACTATGCAGATAGTTTTGGGTGTTTTTATCAGTTGCATTTGTCCCTTAAATTTCTGCCTCTGCTCCCAGTCCAATGGAGAATGGAACTTCATTTGTGGTGTTCACAGTATTGAAAGGTGACATTTATGAAATTCAGCAGCAGCAATGTCCCAGACACGATGTCTCAGCTAATTCCTTGACCTCTCTTTCAACAATTTTCAGTGGAACTACTTTCTGCACAACAAAACTGTTGACAGCATGTTCTATGGATTATCCAGGCAACACTGGAGAGAAATATTGCTTTATTTTTAAAGCTGCTTTAATCAATATTTTCAGATTAATAATGGATAACATCACAATGGAATGTGAAAGTGTTGCTTGTCGTTACAGACCACACACTATACAGATAGTTCATATGGTGAACGCACAGACAAATACAAACCAATCACCTGTCAAGAACATCAGTGCTGGACTACTCTGCAAATCATGTTTCATTTCTCTAAGTTTGTCACTGTGACCCCTTTCACACAGTCATGTTGTTATTTGATACATTGCTATCCTATAATATGGTTTGCAGCTGTTTTAAGGTTAGTGAAAGATCATAGTCATTTCAACATTGGGATTTAAAAATACAGGAAATTTTCTGGCACCTGGCCCTGGGCCATCCCACTGCCCCTACCTCTGTCCACATCCTTACATTTAGACAAGGGGACACACAGTGAATCTTAAAATCACCACTAGGCAACCACTCGCTTTAAAATATCAGAGCAACAAGGATTGTTGTTCCTACATTGAGAGGCTACAATTAGGTGGTTAAGTTAAGCTGAATGATGTGAACATCCACATCATGTGAATGAAAACACTAAAGGGCATATCAATTCAGCACTCTTTATGTGTTACAGATAATATAAGGATATATAAACATCACTTACACATTACATTTTGGAGATGTGTGATTTTGAAAGAGGCTACTGGCAAGGCAGGAGAGGGTGATGATGGAAATGGATGGGAGAGAGAGTATAAATGCAGTCATTGGCAGAGCGTGTTTCTGCTCCTCTTGGGTGTGCTTATGTTTGGCAGATTTGTCACTTTTCCCTTCGTGTGATGCACTGAAATCTATGTAGCACATTTTACAAAAAGACAACTTTGACCGACACTGCTCTTCATTAAGTACGGATAAGCCTCCTCCCGTTTGGTGAGATCCGTGCACAACTTTTAAACCCTTCTTTGTCTCCTTCGCTTTTTTGTTTTTCACTGCTGTGAGTTTCACAAACAGTGAGAGTGATAACATATTTTTTGTAACATGATGAACTGATAATTCAATAATGTGTTCTCATTTTTGTGCTGGAAATATTAATAGACAGAAGAGGTGCAGGCACACACACGTCCAAAGAGATGACAGAGTACGAACAATCAGGGCAGAGGTGTCTCCCTCTTCTTGGATATCCCCTGGTGCCTTTTCATCTGCGATTCTCGGGAAGTCCATTACTATTGCAGACGGGTATCGTGCTTCTGCACCACAATCAATACTCTTCCATTAAGGTGATGAACGGTCCGTTTCCCCAACCCTCTGCAGTCAAGACAAATTCTCAGGAACCACTGATCCAAATCAGTCAGTGTGGGCATGACAGCACTCCCAGGCAATGTGAAGGGTAAAGAGAGTTGCTGACCGAGGAAGTCTGACCAACTCTTCCATCCCTGCTGATGGACGTCTCCTGTGTAAAGAATGCTATCCAGTCATTTTTCAAATGTAGAGCAAGGGATGACTTTTTATCTATCAACTCTCGAAAGGTAAAATCTTACCTTGGAGGTAATTTCAAGCTAAATTTGAATTGATAAGTCTGGCACATTAAGTTATTTAGTCTAACATTGGGCCTTCTCAGCGAGAGGTGAGATATGTTATTACTTTTTTCTGGTCCAGGTAAAGATTTTGAATTTTGAGAAACAAATGCTTCTATCCAAAAACAACACATCACCCCTCAAGTGTCAAGACGTGATGTGATTCAAAAGAACCTGAACACTTTTTCAGATGAAACTATACATCATTTTGGTTCAAAGGACAAAACTGTAGAGGACAGTCATTTATATTCCCATTCTGGCATCAACAGGGTGACATGGTAACCGACTTGGCACCTGTGGAAATTAAAAGCAAGTTAAGTGCCAAGAAAACATATTTCCCCACAGTATTCTCAGTAAACATTAGTATCCTTGCCTACCAGCTGACAAGAGCACTCACTGTGATTTAATTTATAGAAGAAATGCAAAGTCACCCTCGAAGAAACAGGAATTAACTTACTAATTTTTACAGAGATGGACATGTTGTGAAAACCTTGGCAAAGGTAGCGGCATGTTAATTTAATAAAGTCAGTGCATTTAGCTCTCTCCAGAAACTGTTTCCTTCAGTTTAACAGCTGACATGTTCCACTATCCTGTGGTAATCTGAAGAGAAATGCAGAGTGGCAAAGCAATTACTGGGTGACTGACAGGCTCGCAGCTGAACATTTTGTTAGCCAACAAAGCAAATACTGCATAATGTTCAAACAAAGTTCACATATTTTCTGTGAAGTGGAAAGAATGCTGCGAGTGTTGGTGATGAACAGTGTTGATCACTAAAGAAATCTACACTACAGCACTGAATGAATAAAAGAAGAAGAAGTAATGCCACGTATTTGATTAAACTGTTTACATGCTTGGGCCTGCAAAATGACAGGATACTGCTAAGGCTCCAACAGATGTAATATTCCCATATAAAAAGACAAAAATGAATCTGAGGTATCACTGAAGTGGCACTCAACCCATTTTTCATGTCAGTGTAAATTGGTCAGTCATGGGGAGGACTGATAAGCTCAAGAAAACAGTCGAAAAATGTCATGTAGAGCTCTGAGGGAGGTTTGTCAAGTCTGAGAAAATGACTCCAGTGGCATTGCCTGTTTTTTCCATACAGGTAGCATCTAGTAAAAGACATTATCGAGTAGCATTATGCAAAGTGTGGCACCTAGGGTTTTTGCAGACCTATATTATATTGACCTATATTAGGGACTAAAATAGGGCTGCGACTGATAATTGTTTTAATCACCAATTAATCATTTAGTCTATCTAATGTGACAAAAAAAAGTACAAGGCAAAAACCGTGGTTTGAGCTACTTGCTAACAGCACCTTGCTAGCATGCTCATGATAACATTGCTAACATGCTGATAATTAGCCAGTAATTTGGCCTTCATGGTGGACATTACCAAGAACCTCTCAGAGCTGAAGCTCAAGCTCCAGCCAGCTTCTCTCTGCTTTCAATTGTGAAATCATTTGAAGTGAAATTAAAGCTGCTATGATGTCTGAATACGCTGCTGAGTGTGAAAACTCCTTCAGGCTTTTGGAAAGAGGTTTCAGGATCATCACTACCATCTGACATCAGACGCCTCACCAAAGAGAAACAGTCCTCGAAGGATGTTCCAAAAATTGAAATGGCTCTTGATGGGAAAAAGGTTCCCCACTCCTGCTATAGACCCTATAGGTTTGAAAGTGGGTGTAAACAGTTTGTCTTTATGTGTAAGGTCTGTAATTGACTGACCTTGACCTAGCAACTTGGTTTCAGCACTAGACGATTTGCTTTTGGAGTAAATCCGCCTCTTGCAAGTTCCAGTTCAAGGACATGCAATACTACAGTGTTAGCATATCCCCTTATAGTAACTCCCCCTGAACTGACACTGAAGCTTCAACACATGGTGGTAAAACTCCCAACTCTCCTCTATTTTAATGTGGTATCCTTGTACTGTTTCTGCATTTTGCATGACCACATGGAACAAACAGATTGATGGATGATGGGCTGACACTGGGGTGAAGGATTCTTCAGTTTTGTCATTAATCTCTGGCTTGTGTCATATGATCTGAATAGCAATAACAGCCACTCGCACTCTCCACCCAACCTTATTAATGAAAGTATAACGCTGTGGTGTCACACTGCAGATACGTCGTATATTATAGCTGACAGAAGTGGGGACAGAAATGAACAGCTTGCTCGCTGTGACCCTGAGTGATGATTTTATTTCAGTTCTGTTGAGAAAGGTTGGGTTCCCAGAAGTGGAGTCACCTTTAAAACACAATGCAACAGTGGTGCCATAGGCAGGAAAATAGTTTCCTGGCTACTCCAGTGTAGGAAATGTCCTTCAGCCACCCCTGACACACAAGCTGTACCTCTCCACTCTACTGTTGCTCTGAGGACAATATGGACTGCATTCAAGGATTATAATCAACAGTTAGGACTCAACAACTGTCCTCTGTCTGTCACTGTTTGGATCAATACTTATAATTAAACTCTTAATCTATTTTAAGGGGTGATTATTTGTGTTGTTTCCCATCTTCCACAACAGGGAGTGCTGTAGCTGTTGAGATTGCTGATAGCAGACTTACCCAACTGGAAAAACAGTAAGCCACACTGACAATAAGAAATGTGTTGTACATTGTTCTACCACTTAACAAGCCATTGACATACAGCTGTGTTTATCATCTTGCTAAATCCTGTAACCTGGTGATGCCCATGATGGATGTTATGACCCAGTGATAAAATGGCTTGGCTGCAGCTGTGCCTATAAAAGAGTCTGCTTGTCCTTATATCCACACCCATGCTGCCCTCTTCTGCTTTCTTTTGATAGTGCATGGTGCCCTTTTGTATACTGTCAGGTTCAAATTCTTCATTGGCCATCACTTTGATCTGTGGGATATTTGAAAAAACTAATGAAAGACATTTTTTATGAAATCTGCTGTTAATATTCATGATTCATAGAAGATAAAAACTATTGGCACCTACTACACCTGACACCTTTAATCAAGCACCACCCGCTGTCCACATTGATGTGAGTGACAGTCCGCCCAAACGTAAAGCCTCTGAATGAAGCCACTGCTGCTGCTCCTGTAGATAATAGTTTTCCTTATTGTGGAAAAAAAAAAAAAAAAAAAAAAAAAACTTCAATAGATTCACCAGACTAAACAAACAATGTTGAATAGTGGGTTGCTATAAATGTTGCACCCTCTAGAGGCCAGAACTTTAAACTTAGTTTTGTTGAATGTAGTCTGGTTCATTTACAATTCTCTAACAAAAAGATTCATCTCATAAACCTCAGCTCTACATGTTAAACTTCTTCTCAATTGTACACTGTCCTATACATTGCGGTACATCTGTGACTTTTACACAGAACTATCCTATTATGTTAGTCCTCTTGTGCGCAATACCACACCCTTACCTTTGCACTACCCTCCTTCCCGCAACTACCTTAAGTTTTTTGCTTTATAACAAATTATACTGATATTACACCTATACATATCTTCTTTGTAAATGTAATTTGGTATTCCTGATTTTTTTTTCCATTATATGCTTTTGTATCACCTATTTTATTGTTTAATTCTATTCTATTTTCTACTATTGTATTGTACTATTGTAATTCTAATTCAAATATTTGAATATTTGTTTATGCAGTCCTCACCTACACATGCACACACAGCTTTATAACAATTACAATATCCTGCTTTGTCCGCTGGTAATACAGAGTGAGATGCTACATGTCAAACAAAAGGGATAAAAAACATAAATCTAGCGGAAATTTTTCAGTATGTATTTATATATTTTGTTTCTTTTTTGTTGTTTGAAGCTTGAAATTCTCTTCTTGCCAGCATTGCCTTGATTCCATACCATGGTGCAGCTATACCTGTATCTGTCAATCTATCTATCTAGTAAAATTCCCATGCTGACAAAAATACAGAATACTTCTATTTGTTTGGCATGAAGTTGCTCGATGAGGTGTGACAGGTGTAGACACCGCTTCATGAATCCATTGATTTTATTGTAAAAGTAGTATTATATAGAAGCTATGTTTCAAGGGGCTCTCAACATTTATTAATATTCATACTATTTTCTTGGAAATTAATTTAGAATTTTAATTTGTCAGTCTGTCTGAGCAGCTATGCTTTGATTTGTATTCTCTGTATTGTGAACACACATACAGGCGGTCTGTATTTGGTGTGTTGCACGGCGCCTTCTCATTGATCTCCTGAGTGATGTCTGCAGACACATTTGTGTCATGTCTTGATCCTGATGAAGACTTTCAGATGAAAAACACAGGCAATATCAAAGGCTTCTTCATATACTCAGACAGGACTTGCCTTGAATATTTTCTTTTTCAGACAGTGCTTCACTTGAAAACGAGACAATGCAACTGCTGCTGAACCATGTACAGTGAGGCCACAAATGGAAATTGCTGGTTAATGCCACTATTTCTCTTCATTTCACAAGATTCTCCGATGTCAGATGCTTAACAGATGTCCTCATTAGATGACCTGGCTGACAGTGGGTTGAACAGGACCACAAGCAAGAAATAACAAACATGTCTGGCAGGGAAGTGCACCGTGTTTACTTCTTGTTTTACTTTCTGACATGCTAAAATGTGGTGTAACTATAGCATAGGTAGACGGGAATTATACAGTCAGAAAACAGACTCACTGCTACATAACAATATTAATATACAAAGTTTGCCAACTTTTAGTGAACATACCAGACATACCAGACTAAGTTAGGCTATAGCACCCAAACCTCTGAGTGGACTGAATAGAGCAAGGGTGCATTTTATTTCCTATGAAATTATGTTGAGTTATGTAGTGTCACTTCAAAGGGCCACAAAGGGTCTGGAAACACTAGTAAATAACAGAGATTATGGGACAATGATGGTCATGTAGATTCAATACTTTATATTTGTCCATATGGTTTCATTATTTCTTTTTCATATGGATTTTCCCATTCTATAGTATGTAATACGAAGACGTAAAACACAACTTAAATTCTCATTTTTTAACTATCTGAGTGCCTTTTTATGAGACAACCCCCAGAACACGAGGGATGACAGAGCCAGAAAAGAAAGAATGCATTTAAAGTAGATGAAAAACACCCAATATTTATCAAATATGAAATGTTCAGAATTATGCTTTTGAGTGGTATGAAGGCATATGACTATGAACAGCCACCATGAAACAAAAGAACACTGCGCTGATCTTTAAAATAGATTTTATTTACCATTTTGTAATTCAACAGTTTACGATATACAGCTGACAGGACTAAGACATTTCAATGGATTTTGGCCCTAAAGGTTGAAGAACAAGAAGAACAGACATGGTTAGATAGATAGACAGATAGATATGATCGAGAATACCAGAAGAACTGTGTTCTCTTTTCTCACTTGTGCTTTTCCTCTCCACTCTTCCCATGAAACAGTTTACATTGGCATAGCAACAACACACCGTTTGTCCACCGTACTTTTTTTTTTTTTTTTTGTATTTTTTATTGAGATGAAAGTGTGAATTATTATTCTGATTGTAGATTTTTTCATGTGGCTTATAAAAAAAAAATTCTTTAAAGTGCTGACACGTTAGATTAAGTTTATATGAGCAGTAGTAGGAAATTCAAGAGGTAATGTTCTGTAATTTACAGAGAACCACAGAAACCAGGTAAAATCACAGTTTTGTTTTTAGTTCAGTAGAACACTTGTGCTGTTAAATTGTGTATAAAAATGGTCCAAACCTTCATGTTTGTCTACATCAGTGACTTTCTGCAGAGCCACCCCAGTGGAAGATGATAATAGGCAACACTTAATAAGTAGTTGAGGACATGGATCAGTTACTAACTGCTATCAATTGTGTGTCTTTCAGTCTTCCAGGAGGACCACATGGGTCTTACTCTTTTGGTAGCCAGAAAATTGAAGGTTTGCTTTACTAACAAGAGAAAAAAATCAAAATATAATGGTAACTGGACCCTTGCCTGATACATATTTATCACATAAATGCCTAAAATGCTCATCTAAAACAGTATGTTTGGATACTATGCATCAGGGCTGTGCGAGAATGAAAATGTGGATTAATGGGTCCTGATGCTAATTCAGTCTTGGTTGAAAAGTAATTTTGGTGTTTTGATTTTGCTCATTTTTGAACATTTTGTAACAACTAGACAGAAAAAGCCAAACTGTTTGGGTTAAGGGCCATAGAATATTAAAGGTAAACAGCGATGTATGACTGTTGGCACTGCAGCATGTAAAATATAGCTTTAAGTTCATGCGATACGGTTTTAAAAAAGGCATCGTCATGTAGCTGCAGCTGCCATCCACACCACAAACTGACAATTCTTTTGTAGTTCAAGTTTCGCTCCAAAGTTTTTTGTTTGGAAATGCTTTTAACATTAACTGGCTTCTTCTTAATTTTTCTAGGAATACAACTTGTAAAACAAACATGTCACTGAACATGAATAAACAATGAGTAAAATCTGAAGATAAAATATGTAGTTTTCCTTCTCTTTTAGTACAAAATGTTTTTTTTTTTCTTAAAAGATAGACTATATTATTAGCAGAATAGGACTTGGCTAGTTCTGATAGGTTAGAGGTACATTGACATCAATACTGACACTACGCCTGCTCTACATGCAGGCTCAGCAGTAAGAGCTAATCCACTACACACAGAGTACACAGTACACCTGACATCATCTACAATACGCTACAAGAGAAATGACAAATCAAAAACAAAATGAAATAATACCCACTCTCCCTCGACCCGCAAAAACACACTTACCCCCCCTCCCCAAAATAAAAGCAAAGATAAACACACACATACACACTGTCCGATTATATATTTTTTTACATTACTGTACAAAGGGAGGAAGAATTGTGGGGCCAGCAGAGATGGTGAGGGCTGGGATATATAGCACGGTAACATGGTGGCTAAGCTTCACTTACTACAGCATGAACACATGAGACAGGCAATCACAAACAGTCTGAGCTACAAGCCGTCCCAAAATACACTGAGAATAGTAAGTTCATATTCACCTTTTTCAGCAAATAAAACCTCATTTAGAAAGCGTCATGATCCTTAGATGGGTATTTCTGCTAAGAAGAAGCAATGTAATATATATTTAGAGTATTTAGTAGATGGTGATAATGTATTGTTTCATAGAGCACCTGGTTTCGCAGTAATTCCATTAAAAATAAACGCTTCTACAAAATACGGCATGTATGATATGAATAGGAGGAAACCAAAAAAAGTCACGGACCGCTAACTACCAGCCACTGCTACAAGACTCTGCTGATGCTGATACCATGCACGTTTCTACAATCTGAGAACCTTCCTGTAAAAAAACCTGGGTAGAAATGTGTGCTTGTTTCAGAATCCATTGCTCACTGTCCTGATTACTTTCACTATATTTGAACTTCTGTGCTTAGTGTTGATCTCTCTCATCATTACTCTCTTAGCACTGAACATGTTCAGCCCCAGGACGCCTCGTCTGTTGGGCCGTCTGTAGTTAGTTCACAGTTGCGCCTCTGTTGTGCCTTTACTACCCTGAGTGTCGGCATCACCCCATCTTGTGGATTAAAGGAGCAACTGCACCGCCATGTCGAAATCATCATGTGGGGAATAGTGGCGAGAAGGAAGAGTGGAGAGATTAAGTCTGAAATTGTGCCGAAAAGCCTGGATGTTTTTAAATTCTTGCAAGAACAGATCACTATTTCGGAATATACCATTTTATATCTTACATGAATATATTCCATGCTCATACTGCTTTCATAGCCCTCTAGTTCTCCAAATCACTTTGACTTAATTGATGATTTGACAGCTCACAAACAACAAAAAACCAAAACTACGACGTGAAGAAACATAACAGCCAGACCTGAAGCAATCCCAAAAATCCTCACTGCCCGTGAAGCTAAACGCATCTCACTACCACCTGAGCAGGCGTCCGAAAAGAATCTTAGGTCAAAAGGGCGAAGGAAGATGTGATCGTCACATGGCTGTCTGGATGACAAGAAAAACCCAACTATTTCCATGAATTTGTTCTGCATTTAGACTGTCATTAACCTCCGCCATTACACCACGACAAAGACGTCGTGGATGCTTTCTAATCACTTTTGGGAAACCCAAACCAGCATGTTAAAAAGTCCCCTCTGTCCTGTTACACCCTCCAGCCAAACAGCAACAAATCACTTCACAGATGAGGAATGGTAGACGTGGTTAATTATGACTCTGCAGTTTTTATTTTTTGTACAAAATAAACATATGTTTTCCTCATAATTATTTGCTAAGTTACTTTACAATGATGAAAGGTAAAAAGGAGAATTCTACTGAGAGAACAATACTATACAGCTACATTTAAAACTACGTAACTCATTTCAATGGGTTTTTTATTCTGTCTTCTTCTGGAAACAAGCTGCATCTCTCTGCTTTATCTCTCTCTCTCCGTCAATCACAGCACAGCTTGGCTCAGAGCTTTAAAATAAATGCCTGAAAATACATTAAAGGTCCCACTGACTGGAGGAGACAACGTACCAGTCTTTCTGAGATATACAGTATATATGTTACCAAAAACATGTGCAGGACTCGGGTAACTCGGGTAATGTTTTTGGTAACATGCCTTAATGGGGCAGATTGCTACGACCCAAGGGAGACACTGACTATGACACACCTCTGATCCTTTCACTAGCTACCTCCTCTAGCCCGGATCGTCCTTCATAGACCACATCCCGAGATGTGTTTCACTCAAAAAGAATGCCTGGAAGACTTAAGAAGAGATGGCACTTCAATATACAGAGTTGCATCCACCTGTTGTGTGTGTATGTGTGGGTGTTTTTCGACAGCGGGGAAAGTAAGGTGGTTTCGGTCCCTATAATCTTAACAGGCCACCGTAGTCAAGATTTCCACAGGCAAGGAACAATAAACCACAACGTTTCACTTCGCTCGGACCCTGAGAACTGGGCACTGGGATCTCTTCTGTCAAAAAACTGGAAACAAATGTTGTGTGTGTGTGTGTGTGTGTGTGTGTGTGCGTGTGTGTGAATGCGGAGGCAGATAGTACAGTACAGTTCACTGATATTTCTCTGCCGAGTTTAAGCAGCTTTAGTGGAAAAGGTTATAAATGGAGGAAATTTTCCACAGAAAATCAGCCCTAAGTGTCAGTTGCCAACTCCGGTGTTTGTTAAATATTTGTGCTCTGTAGAAGATTTTTTTTAAAGAAGAAGCAGCATAAAAAACAACAGGCTTAGTCTTAAGCTGAGATCAACTATGGTTGAGGTCACTGTGTGCTGTAAAATGTACAATAGTGTGAGTGTATGAGTGTGAATGAGTGTATATTCGCCTGTTTTTCTGGCTGCAGAATTGAGCCTATTTGCATCTTTCAGCATCATCGCACTGTAAATGGCCAGTCCAGGCACAGTTCACCCTGCTCCTCTTTGTTACAGCACCACTGTGTATCACATCGCGACAAGTCTCCAGCTGTCATATCACTGCTGCTAGAAAGTCACCAACCCCAAACAGACCCAGCTAACAGAATAAAGGAGAACAGTGTGTGTCTCTATGTTGCTGCATGCACAAAACAAACACATGCAGCTTCACAATCTACTGTACCTCTAACGGCATATGAAGATGACATATACACGTTTTACAAAAAAAAAGGAAAGGAAAAACAAACTGCATTATTAAATTATGTGTAACAAATTAACAACCCGCCCACACACACACACGCACACAAACACACGCACAAATCTTTTGGATGATGACCCAATTTTTTCTTCCTTTCGTTTTTTTTTTTTTTTTTGTCTTCGTTTATCTAGAGACGACACACAGATAGATTGAAGAGGTTAGGACAGATATAATAAGCCCTTACAATATGTAAAGGTCTCCAGTGAATGGGATCTCCCCCACAGAGGACTGCGGGAAAGCGGGGTGAGGATGGAGGAGAAGGGAGGAGAAGGGAGGAGAGAAGGAGGAGACTGCGGTGAGCGGGGGGGCCCCGCCCGGTAGCGCTGACAGAGCCGGGTGCTGTCTATGCGCTGGGGTTGGGGTTGTTGTGTGTGTTGGTGGAGCCGTTGCTTCCCTGGATGGTGAGGCTGATCTCATCCTTCCTTTCCTTCTCCTTCTCCTCCTCCTTCAGCTCTTCCTTCAGCTCCTCCTTCTCCTTGAGGGGACGAGCCTCCACAGTGTCTTCGGAGGCCATGGGGGCGTAGCGGCCTGTCCGGTGCTCCTGCAGGGCAGGGCCCCACTTTGGATGTGATTGGCAAGCATGCTTCAACCGCTGACAGAGAAAGAGAGACGCATTATTCCGTGTATGCAGCTCATACAGCCAAAGATATATATGAATTAAATATTAAAACTATACCAGTTTACTCATTCATGATGAAAATGTGACTACAAAATGTGCACACTTTGACATGAGCTCAACAGCTTCAGCTTCAATTGTCAGTTTAACTGCTTTCATCTCAGTCAGTGATTTACAGTGCACATACATCAGCTGGGACTGACACTTCAACTTAAATTTTAGTTGTTTTCATTGTTCAGTTGTTCAGTTGAGCTGACATTTCCACTGCTTTCATTTCCTGCTTTTTAAATGACACTTCAGATGCTTTCATTTCTTACACTCCACTGACACTTCAAGTGCTACCACCCTGACTTCTACTCCTCAACTGACAGTTCTTCACCTGTTCACACCTCAAGTGACACTGGCGCTTCGACTACAGCTGGCATTTCAACCACTTCACTCTCTTACTCTTTGAATGACACTTCAACTGCTTTCAGCTGTTACTTCTTAACTACTTAGTTCAACCACCTTCAGCACTTACATACAAACTGACAATCCAACTGCCAGCAGGGCTTGAAACAGAACTTTTTTGACTAACACATTTTTAGAATTATTTTAAGCAATTGCACTTCAGTTATTATTTTGGGATTTTCTTAAAAAAATGTAGATTTTTCAACTTCATAAAAAAATCTGGAATTTTAAGCAGTTTTCTGGCTAAGCCTAGACACACACGACATTTTTTTCTACTCTCAGCTGTTTGGTGCTAAATGAGACGACAAGTTGCCGAGTAATGCTAGCAACAGGAATTTTTCAATACGGGGAGTATAGATATTATCACATAATGTATAAATTAGTTAAATTAGTAAATGAATGACTGATGTTGGCATTTTGTTGAGAAGTAGCCATTGTATAAAGAAAAAATCCTTTCATATTTCACAATGGAAATGCCATAGAGGCTCACTCTATGAGGACAAACAGCTGTAGGGGGTGCTGTACCTCTCTGAAGGTGGCTCCTGGGGACCTCGAGATCTTGTAGAGGGCATAGAGGGGTATGCAGACCACTGAGGACAGAGCCATGGAGAAACCGATAGCCAGAGACCAGCTGGGATACACGTAGTCATTGTAGGTGATGGGCTTGTACTGGATCACCGTGAAGATCAGGATGAACTAGATGGACAGAGGAGAGACAGGGATGAGTATGAGCTTTCTCATTTAGAGCAGGAAAAAATGCCCTCAGGACCAAAGCTAATGCAAAGTAAGCCTATCAATTTCACAAAAACAGTTAAAACATAGAAGTATATACCACAATAATTAAATCACAATCACAATAGTTAAATCAGCATTCCCCATCCTCGTTGCAGTTCGGTTTGAAATGTGCATTAACTCAGCACAGGTGAGATCACTGTGGACTGCAACACAGCACACACGTGTTTTTATTTACAAGGAGCAGATTCCCAACAGCAGTGAGTGTAGTTGCAGTTCCAGCAGAGGGCCTGGAGAGCAGGGCATTAATCTGTGTAGTGAAATGAAAGCGAGAACAAAAGTGCCTGAAATCTGACCAGTAATCCACAACAATGAATTTCTTGGTTGGCCCAGCAGCTTAGTGGACTAATACTGCTGCCTGCTTGGGAAATACCATTGATAGCAGCTGCATGTGTCTGTTTCCCAGTCAGAAAGATTTGCTTTTAGAGGTTTATGTTGGAAACAAAGCCAACAGTAGCCAAACAGATTAGTGCTGATGGCAGCTCAAATGTAGGTCAGGTCCTGAACAATGTGTCAGCAACACAGCAAAGTTTGGAACCTTAAACTCAGCATCCTTCAGGTTGCTAAATCAATGTGCCATTTGCTTTCTGCAACAATCAAACCTCCGAACGTGTTAAATGTTTCAGGAGACATAATTCATGTTACTGCAACAAAGTTCCATTTTGATTCAGTCTCCATGACTGTGGTCACAGAATAGCTTCTGGGTGTGTGTCAGTGTGTGTATGTTCACTCACGGAGATAATGACAGGGGAGATGAATCTCCAGCAGACTTTGAAGAAGAGAGGAGGAGGGAAGCCCAGCATCATCTCAACATCTTTAAAGTAGTTAGTGTGACCTGCGATTAAAAAAAGAAAGTAGTCCATGATAATGACATATAATAATATATAATATACTACACACAGATGAACCTTTACCTTAAGGTGAACCTTTGGACTGCTAATACCTGACTGCTCTAACTGAATGTGTCTGGTTTCTTTTATCCTTTCTCGTCTATTTCTGCTAAAGCCGGTGGCCTAGGCTGCAGCTGAGGGGCTCCAGTTTGGCTAGATTTCTTTTATAATCGTTTAATTTGACAGATGGATTTGTGCAACACTAAGTGTCCCATATGAGATGGTGTTACAGGGGGGAACCCCTCAGTTACCAAGAAACAAATCCATTTTAATTTAGAGATTGATTTATCAGCAGCACTCAGGTAGCGGAGGCTGCAATATGACTTTAATAGCCAGGGAAACACACCACCGCTCAGACTGCTTTCAAACCACAACAATATAAATCAAAGGAACGTCACAGTTACCACTTCTAATGCATAATGAAATGCAATTTAATGGACGGACTCGTGGAAACTGAAAAAAGGGAGCTGACTTTAAATAACTGTAAGTTGTGTGATATTTTCAAGATAGTATCAGCGCACTTATCTCCGCTGCCTCTTTATTTTACCATGAGCTCATGTTCATGTGACTGTATCTAACTGCAGGCTTCTGCTTCATAATGCTGATGAACTGAAAATGTACCCGGTGTAAAATGACTCTTTGTTCAGTGACAAAGGTTGAAGGCTGTCAGCAAATCAGCCTTCAGTCTGTGGCGCCCTGCTGCATAACAGGTTATTCTTTAGAACATCTCTGTGGGGATGCGGAAAGTACCTGAAGATTCTCACTACAGGCCTCACAGGGAACGCAGTCTCTCAGTGTTACTTTAGGAAGCCTCACAATAAATTCCACTGTGCACCACCCTGATCTTAGTTTCTTTTTTGTTCATCTCAGTGCTGATATCAGACTGTGGCTCTGTCATGATGTGCCTGTACCGGTAGACAATGGAATTGCTGTTATCTCAGGCTATAGTTATATGTGTTTCCATGTCTGTCCTGCACATGTGTCTGCACTGTGTCACCGTGTGTTTCCTCATAATCTGCCACTGTGGGTGTATTGATGTGCAGCATGTGCAAAAAGGAAAGGAAAAGTAAGAGGAGAAATGGTTTTTCCAGTCTTGCAGCACACACTGATAACATGTCCTGAGGCAGAAGTGTGAGTTGGCACAGTCTGCCTGCCATTGGTGGAGAAAGATCAGTATCTCTGCCTCTAGTACAATGAAGTTTTCTTTTTGTGATTGTTTAATTTGGGTGAGTTTGCAATAATCATGAATTTTGAGTGCTTACTGTCAGTGAACCTCTGTGTTTGACTCAGACACACTGGCTTTACTGTTGATGTTCTCGTGACAGAAAATGTTTCTTTTCCTTTCACACTATTAAGGCTGTGCTGAAACTACCTCTTTATGGAATCATTATGTCTGCGTAAGGCCAATCATCTCCAGAGAAAAGTACACCACCAAACCAAAAAATAAACACAAAATTGCAAACCACATTGTGACTATGTTTTTATGATAATGTTAATCGGTCTGAGAGTATGTTTATCTCTTTGAAATGCGAGGCTTTTGTCATAAATTCACATGAGAGCAACATACAGTTAAAGTACACTTCACAATGCAGGATGTTCAGCCTGTTTCCCTCCTTACCATAAACATACATGACGCAGATGCACATTATGCAGGAGATAATAACCAAAGAGAAACTAGCAGCATAGTTGTCCATCAGTAGCAACCAATAGATTCCTGCCTGCACACAAAAAACAGAGAATGAGTCAAAACCACATCTCCAAGAGAGAAAACAAGTTGTGCTCAAACACATGATCTGTGTGTGTCTGGGACTTGCCCGTGTCGTGAGTGGCACGCCCAGTAAGAATCCAGCTGCAGCCACCGACAGGGTGACCACGGTCTTGTTCCTGATGATCCAGTCTGTTCCGATCTCATCGACAATAGCGGTCACCAGAGTCTCCAGCAGACAGAACTGCAAGGACGCAGGCAAAAGGTTTGTGGATTTGGTTAAATGGGAGATGGACAGCTGTTGCTCAAATTCCTTCTTACATGATGAGAACAGTACATTTATCAGTGGGCAGGATGTTCATGGCAGTTCATCGAACAGTTTTCCTCAACATTTCCCTCAACACCACAAATAACAACCTTATGTTGGCGCTACAGGAAAGTCAGGGAATCACTAAAGTCAGCAGGATTCATAATCTGAACACTATGAATGTCTGTACCAAATTTCTTGGCATCCCTTCCAATAGCTGTTGAGATATTTGCAGATATATGTAGTTCATTTAAATTCTTATTCTACTGAATTCACTCTGTCCATTTACTGCATCAGCATGGAGCTGTCAACAGCATGTGCCACAGATACAACTTCAGACTAAAGATAACATCTGTGCATCATTTTTAAGGTAGACATCAGCTGACAGCATGGCATGTAAACTCAACTATTGACATATTTAGATACGACCTTAACAGAGAGGTCAGACTGCTCCTAGTTCAGAATATGAATGGCCAACATGAGCCTGGTTTATAATATCAAACAAATAATTCACATTGAAGTGTTGGCATCGTCAGATCTGATTATAGATTTGGGTGCATGCAGAGCCAATGTGCAGCCTCACCTGAGTGCCCAG
Source organism: Chaetodon trifasciatus (assembly GCA_037975065.1). NCBI lineage: Eukaryota > Metazoa > Chordata > Actinopteri > Chaetodontiformes > Chaetodontidae > Chaetodon > Chaetodon trifasciatus. The sequence goes on along the minus strand of JBBMOE010000061.1, from coordinate 2,202,994 downwards.
TCCCAGGAGGATGAGCATAAAGAAGAAGAGCAGCGACCAGAGTGGTGAGATGGGCAGCAGAGTGAGGGCTTCTGGGTAGGCCACAAAAGCCAGGCCCGGGCCGTGGTCGGCCACCTCTGACACAGGGACATTCAGGTTGTGTGCCATGAAGCCCAGGATGGAGAAAATGACAAAGCCTGCATACACGCTGGTCGCACAGTTGGTTATACTGATGATGATGCTGTCCCTGTATAGAGGAAACAGAGGGGGAAAAAAATGATTTAAACGGGATAAAACTGAAACCAGCGCACCCAGCTCCGCTGTCAATTCCACTGTCCCTGCACACAGAGAAAACTTTCAGCTATAATTATTAATGAAAGGATGTGATGAAGGCTCTGTGCTCTTCAGGGTGTTAGTTTAACACTCCTCGCTTAAATTAGAAGATGATCATGTTCTGTAATTTATTCAAAAATCAAGTAAAAAGAAAATGTTCCCCATTTCTTCCCCCAGTGGTGACAACCTCCATCCCCCCTCCTGCATCATCAAACAAATAGTGCGCGGGTGATAGCACAAAATTTGGACTCGCTGATATTAATACCAGTACTGATACTCTTCTACTAAATGCTCTTCTGCCCACACCTCCTGATGAGCTGTCTTTGATGTGGTGCATGAACTCAGACATGAGTGTATAGCAAATGACAACTTCATTACTTGTTTTCATGTCTCAAGAAAACGATGACCAAACATGACTCATTCAAACAGCGCCATGTGAATCCACAAAAAATGTTTCTTAAACTATCCGTGGTCGCTAAAGTACAGCAGAATTGCTATGATTTTCATCTCAACGACATAAAAATGGCAATAAAAATAAAGCCTATGTGCAGTCTATGATGATTGCTCAAAATGTCAGAAAATAGAAAGATACATTTAAAGAATGGGTTTGCTGGTCCAGGACTGCTGTTCGTGTTTGAATTAATGTTTAGATTGAAGTCATATCAGAGAGGGCTCACAGTCCGCTTGGGATGTCTAGACATGAGATCACACCTGAGCTGAGTTGAGATGATTTGCTCTCAGATGAAGACACAGTAGTGTTGACACGTTTGTCATTTTGCTCCATTAAAGGCAGCAAAGCGATGTGCTCTAGTCCTTTTTCTTCCCTTGGCGTCTGCTGTATTTGTTCTGAGAAGCACCTGCTTCATCTTCACTCTGACTCAGACTCAACAGGGGAACTGTGTGTTTGCCCGGCGCTTTGTTTCCTCACACTTCCTGTTCGAGTTATCACAGAGGATGTCTTTGAAAGCTTTGATGCCAGTCCCTTCCTCAGCCCCTTACAAACCAGCAGTCAGGCCCCTGCTCAGTCCTGCACTCGCTGCACTTCTGCATGTGCACCAATTGATGGTGTTACAGGAGTGCAGAGACTGACTCCACAGGGACGGAGCTGCAGAACACAAGCTGATTAGGCTGCCGTACAGCTGTGTGCTCAGATAGCACCACCTCAAGCTCCTGGCAGAGGAGCAAATTATATCTTCAGCCTTTCTCCTCGCCCCCTCCAACCCCCGACGCCCTAACTCTGTCAGCATGTGTGGACAAGCTCAGGAGAGTAAATGACATCTTTCCCTCTCTCCTTATCTCCTCCTCTGTCCCCTTTCCTCCATCTTAACCTTCTCCACAGCTTCCCACTCACTCCCCTGGCATACAAGCACAACCAAGTGCAACTAGCCTCTTAACACAAGTCTAAAAAAACATTATCTCTGCTCCTCCTCCCATCCAACCTTATCTCACCTTCTCCCCCTTCTCCTTTTAGACCTGTAACCTTGAAGTTGGATCCTGACTATTTCACCCTTCTCCTCTCACTTTCTCCATCACTCTCTAGCCTTGGCTCATTGGGGGGGGGGGGGGGGGTGCCATACACCCTGCACAACCTGAGACAGCTTCTACTCTCCCTTTCACTGGTTGTCTCCCTTCCCTGCTTCATCTTTCCTCTTCTCCTACACCTCTTCATCTTCTTGCTCCCTCCGCCTAGCCTCTGATTAGTGCAAATAATAAGGTGGTGGTCTGTGTTGCTGAAACATTGCAGCGGCATAGCCAGATGCAAAATGAGCACGGTCATATTCACACAGGCAGAGGCAGGCCGGCACATTGTAATTGTATGTCATCTTAATCCTGAGACTTCAGTTTTAAGGATTATGGTCTAACTATAGCCTCATTAATGCTTTGCAAAGTCCAACTGTTTAAATTCAAACAAGCATGGTCACCATGGTCTTTGTGGAAAGCCAACCTGTTCAGTAAACATGTTAAGTATTCATCTTGGCTTGGCAGTAGCACTAGTGTATACACAAATTGAAGGACTTTCACCACCAGCTGATCTCCGAAAGGAATACTTTACATTTTTTGAGGGAAATGCTTATTGAGCCTGTTATCTTAAATCAGCATAAATACACGAAGCAGGGGGAAGTGGCTAGTTTGGGTCCAAAGGTAAAAAAAAAAGTCTCCAGCATTAAAACACTTCTAATGCTCACTAACTGCCATGCTGCTTTTCATGTCTTTAATACATAAAAATCAAGGTGTAAAACTGGCATGCTTGTTTTTATGGGGGTCGGACTATTTCTCAGTTGAGAGCAGTAACTTCCTGAAGTTGGCCTCTGGTTGGCTGGAAAACTCACATTGACAATAGGAATCCAGGAAGTCACGGAAGGCAAGAAATTCCTCAGCTCAAACACTCCATCAAAACCGGTTGTTTTAATACTTGACATCTTCACAGGTGCTTCAGAGATGCTGGTAGGCAGATTTTGTCACCTTTGGACAGATGCTGCCTTGCTGACTTCATGCCACACTGATTGTCCTGCAGCCAGGTGCATTTTTACTGCACAGGCATGAGAGTGACATCAATATTCTCACTCAACCCTCAGCAAGAAAGCAAACAAGTGTGTTTCCCAACTTTGCTTTGCTTTTTTGTGCATAGTCTGGAATACCCACCTGAAACAGTTGTTGTGGAACTTGTTATAGGAGGCCATGGTAATAAGCCCCCCCCAAGCACAGCCCAGGGAGTAGAAGATCTGCGACGCTGCGTCTCCCCACACCTACAAAAACAAACCCATGCATAGTCAGAAGCAGTACAAAGAAACAGCAAATACATTTGGATTTCCATCTGCCTGTGTATGTGAGTGAATACCTTTGCATCAAGGACCTTCTGCCACTGTGGAGTCAGGTAATACTTAATGCCGTTGATGGCTCCATCCAAGGTGATGCCACGGATGAACAGGATGGTCAGAACAACGTAGGGGAATGTGGCTGTGAAGTACACCACCTGGACACACACACACACACACACACACACACACACACACACACAGATAATCAGACCATGTGGTGAAATTGGTTGGAACGAGTTGTGTTTCAAAACCTTCCAGAGTGACAGGAGAGTGTACAGTGTGGAAAATGTATGAGAAATGTAATATAGACACACTTTGAATATTATGTCTGTGTTAGCTTGTGTGCAAGCATTGGTGTCTATGTGTAAGTATGCATGCATATGTGTGTGTGTGTGTGTGTGTGTGTGTGTGTGTGTGTGTGTGTGTGTGTGTGTGTGTGTGTGTGTGTGTGAGTGAGGCTGACCTTTCCAGAGGATTTAACACCCCTGATGAGGCAGAGGAAGACGACAACCCAGGACACAGCCAGGCAGCCCAAGATAGGGAGACGGACCTCTCCAAAGTTCCCAATATCATCAGAGATGTTCAACACATAATGTCTTGAGAATGAGAGAGAGAGAGAGAGGGAGAGAGAGAGAGAGAGAGAGAGAGAGAGACAGACAGACAGACAGACAGACAGACAGACAGACAGACTTTAGGTTTGCTTTTCTCTAACAAGAGAAATACATTTCTAATTCTCACAGCAAACAATGGAAAATCAACATCAGTGTCAGCTAAGTAAACAACACTCCTTCCTGCAGGGCCTCTAAACTGAATTTGTCAGCACATGAAAATCATCTCACTTTAAATTGACATTTGTCTTCATTCAAAGCAGGTGTTCCTGATAGCCGTGCCAAAAGCCCTCCACAGAGCAAATTTCTTCTTTGTAGTATTATTACTTTGTATTATTGCTACTTGCTTTTTTGAGTCTTGTAATGCTCTGTTACTCAGAAGCAATTAAAGGCAGAAGCAATGAAAATGTGCCTTCTGAACACTCTAGAAATGGACCCAGAGGCGGACAATATGCATCAAAAGTGATGCACTAGATTCCCCAAATATTGTTTTCACTGAAATCCCATTTAAGAGTGTTATTTCAAATGGAAATTATACTAAATGACTGGACCTATATGCACGCAACACTGACGATAATTATTAAGATCTTCATGTAAATTAAACAACCTACGCATCTTCTCATCTGCCTCAGTAATATTTCTCTTCAAATCATTACAGTATTGTCGGTATAAATAAAGAAAGGGGGAATTGAATACTTGCTCCAACAATGTGGCTAATTGTCATAGATGTAGAGATTTTAAAAGGATTTGCTCAGGATTGTTACATGAGCATCTGAAGTGTGATGGTCTCAGTAGTATAAACGCACGGTTTATCTGATATTGCCATGTTGGTGTTGTTCCTAGATCATAATTAATGTTGCTGCAGGACCATCATTGCAACTGACCAGCCAGACAGTCGCACACGCAGAGCATGTGGGTGGTGGATGAATGGCTGAAGCACAGGACCTTCACCTGGGAGACCACAGTTTGTGTCCCATGTGGAACTTATTTCTATGTTGTTGACTTATTTCTTCTGTTTGACTTACTTAAGGACAAGATCATGATTGGGTTAAAATAGATCATGTGTTAGAAGGTTCAATTCTTGTATTTTTTCAGTCTCAGTTCGAGTCAAGAGCTGCAACATCATAAAAACAAAAGTAGTCAGTTGCAGTGATGGTCCTGGTGCAACATTAATAATGATGCTGTGGGACAAACACCAGATTGTGCATGAATTCAAAATGGACTAAAACATTTCAAGCCTGCCAACGTAAAGACAATAAACTGTTAGCCAGGATTAGCCTAACAAACGTCCTTCTGAATGCCACTCATTCAATCTGTCGTGCATTTTACCAAAGAACAATAAGGTGATGAAAAAAGCTGAAATATTGTGTGTTCCTTACAAGAAATAACACTTGCTTGTGCTTGATAGTAAAGTGATACAAAAACATAACATAACTGTACTTTTCCCACACCTTTGGTGTTTTCACACCCTGAGCATGACACAAGGCACAAAGGTAAAGGGACACGTGCAATAAGATATGACAGCATGAGGGAAAGGCACAGAATTTTGGTGAAGGCTGGCTCTCTGATATTGAGAGTTGATATCCAAGGAGCAGGACTGTTTTAAACCTGTCATTGTTTGTACATGATTCTATCAGTGAGCAAACCAGATCCTTGATGGAAAAGTGCAGCAACTAAGAAATAATACTGAACAATCAATTGATTAAACATTTGAGCAGTCCACATTTCAATACAAAATACAAGTTCAACACAAATATAAAAGGCAAATCTGTTTGTACTGAGATGAGATTAAGGGTTAATTCAGCACAATATGAGCTGCTGAAAGCAGCAGGGTGGATGTATATGTGAAATGCAGAGCCATTGTACACGATGATCCACTGTAGAGACTTTGATTAAGTCAAGTGTGACTAAAAGACACCTCGGTGCTTCTGGCACATTATAATGGTTGGTTATACAGTAGCTCTGCACTCTCCTAGTTGTGGTGTGACAACCTGAGAAATGAAAGTCATCTCTTTCTTTCCTCATCCAGATGTGTAATGTAACTGAGAGGATGACGGATCAAAACATTTATATTTCACTTGACCATATTTCACACAGCGCAGCTGCACCTACTGTATACGACCATGTATAGCAGTTGCTCTCGAATACACCCTCATTGACCTTACACACATGACCTAGCACTCAGCGCTGATTTGTTAAGTGCTTTGTGGTTTCACTATTAAAATGGAGCCCATGAGTTGTCCCCAACACAGAACAATGGTAATATGGGAAATATGCATGTCACTGCTGATGACGCTGGCCCACACTGCTCAGAAGCTGCTGCACTTCCAGTCAAATCTAGTCCAAATATTTGAATGCTTGAGTCATGAGGCATGTTTGGTGCAAGCTTATCTTATAGGTACAAGTCAATTTTGACCTCTGTGTCAAGTACGATAGGCCTAGAAAACTGAGAGCGTAACTTGGCAAAACTTACATAACAAAGAGTACTATCAAACAGATCCTTGCTTAACTAAAACTACATGAGGTCACTCTTCTGATAATACTCCTGCTGCTTGTTGGGTTTGGTGATCAATACTGAAAAGAATTGCTTAATGATCATTAACTAATTATATGTCCTTGATGTACTTCAGAGACTTACTTCCAGTACTCCTCACTGGGGCTGGTCCTCTTGGTGCGGTTGACCACCTCGGACACCCCTGCTACCAGGCTTGTGGTAGCGTTAGCCAGGCTGGCGTTGAGCGGGTGACTGCTGCTCACCACCCCGCTGCAGTCCGGTGTGTTCCAGGGGTTGTTGCAGTAAGTCCATGGCAGCAGGTTTGTCATAGACATGAAAAAGTAGTAGAAGGCAATGCAAATGACCACGTTGTAATAGATCCCAATGTAGGTGGACACCACCATCATGCCGTAGCCTACACCTGAAGGACAGAAAAAAACAGAAGGAAAACATTAGGACTTGACTGCAAAACAAGTAACAGCATTGTACATGTTGGGTCAACGTCCTGCTAGAGGCTACATCCTTACAATAGAAGTACTAACCTACTTATTTTACCTTTATATGGTTGATAAACTGTAAACTTAGTAAATTTGTTAACACACAAGCATTGTGTAGTGGGTAAATCCTCACTGTTCTGTTGCCAGCACCTCTAACATGGCAACAAGCTGCTGAATATGAGTAATTTCTAATAAATTCACCTCAAACTTCAACCTTTTATCATGTGCAACAACAACAACAACAACAACAACAACAACAACAACAACAACAACAACTCTATCACTTTTCTTCGACCACGGTGACCTCAAAGCTGGGTGATGGAATAGATCATGATGTTGTCATGAGTAATTGTGCACACCTTACACAAACACACATATGGTTGCGCTTGTGTGCAGTTTACACAAACACATTGACACTAACCTTTGAACATAGGGCTGATCTTCCATACTCCCAGACACCCCTGGCTGGCGAACTGACCGAAGGACAGCTCAAGGAAGAAGAGGGGGATGCCACAGAACACCAGCATGATGAAGTACGGTAACATGAAGGCACCTGGGGGAAAGAGACAACAGGACAGGCATTCAGTCACAACTTTCTGTTCAGTTAAAACATGTTGCGTTTGCTTTGTTAGTGTGGTTTGTTTAAGCTGGTGTGAAGGTTGTCTATCAAAACCTTGTTGTTGACCAAACAACCAGACCAAGATGAGGTGATCTCTGTCTGGTTCCAAAGCAGCTTATTTGGAGTTTGTGCTGGGAACATAATCCGACCTCAATCCCATCCAACTACTAGGTGAACCCCAACTTTGATTTGAACAGCTACCCGTAGTTGGGTGTGCTTGGCAATTTAACAGTTGCTAGCAACTAGCCAGATAATGAACCAAAACTGGACCTGGACTTACACAATGTAATACTATGTTGTTGCTTCAAGCCCAGCAACAGCTGACCGATAACTGAACTGAATGTTCTCACACGGCTTGCAGTGCTTGAATTTTTTTCAGTGTGGGAAGAAACCAAACCAGGGGGAAAACTTCACCAACTCATCAACTCACGAAGAAAAGATGGAATTTATTTAAACAATGTTACACCATGTTGTGATTAAATACAATGGTGTAATTAGAAATCTGGAAAATATATACACATTGTACTGGCGTATGATGCAGCACTGAAGAAAATGCCATATACACTGTTCTAAATTAAATACACGTCATATAATCAGAAGAAAAATAAATTAAAAAAAGAAAGAAAAGATACCATGAACCTCATCTGTCATTGCAACCTCCCCTGAGTGAGCAGAGAGGTCACTGAATGTGCAGCTGAGTCTGTTCACTGATGCAGTAACTCTCTGGTGGTTCAGACTGGACCTGGAACCAGACAGTCATCTAGAGGGAACGTCTGTGTGTGTTTGTGTGTTCTTATGAGAGTCTGTATGCGAACTAGGTCAGTGCAACCAGCTGATACCATACAATACCAAAACCATATTGTTCCGTGTGCGTTGCTGGTAAAGCTCGGCTCCTCTGTCCACTACATGCAGCTGTGTATGCTCTAATGTACTGTCTAAATATGCTGAGTTGTGGTGTGGGAATGCAGGTCCTCTACATGTATAACACTAATCCAAATATTTGCAGCACAAACATATGAACTGAAGTGGGATGGATGCCAAGGAAAGGTCTGAGGCCCTGAGTTACAGGACCTTGACCAAACTAACCACATTTCTTTATACTTTGGCATTTTTTCAGTAGATTCTTAAGTACTATCAGAGCACATTTTAGTTTGTTTCATCCATTGTTTTTATGATCAAATGCACTAGATATTAGGGGCCTCCAAAACAAACTGACAGCAGCAGAGCTTGAATACTCTTTGCTCTCATCATGTTCTTATAGAGCGGCTGCATAGCGAAAGCAGCACGTCAGCGGAAACAGCAAGCAGCAGCTGGATGCATTCTATGCACTCACACACGTTTTATCAGTATTCACACCTCAATATGCAATAATCTAGTTACGCAAAACTAGACTAGATGCTTACAAAGATGTTTTGGACAGAAGTTGCACACATCAAGAGTGAGCCGTAATGTGAAGACAGCTGCACTGATTAAAACTGAAGCTTCAATCAGATTGAACATGATCAAATGTTAAGAGTAAAAGGGGTGAGGCTAATATGGTTGACACATCTGGTCTGTTTAATGATGTAAACCGGGAAGGTCTGATGTTATATAAATACACAATATACCTGAAATCACTATCTTCAAATCTATATGATGCATACAATACAGGAGATACTTTCTTCAGACTTGTTTTTACATGCTTGGTTTTGTGAGCGCTGCTGAGAGTCAACCATATGCACCAGTGAACCTAAACAACACATTAGCCACAGCAGTCACGTCAAAAACATTTCTTCACAGAGCTTTAACTTCCTTACTTACAGATAGTCTACAGGTTTCCAAGTCTATTTTCTTCTGTTTTAAATGCTGCTGGACTAACATCCTTTAACTACACATCTGGTGAAGACACGGTGTAATTCATTCAGGACTCAACTTAATCATCCCTTCTGACAAGTTCTGGTTCAAGGCAAATATGTATATATATTAAAAAAAAAACCAACATGAAAAAGTGCTCAGCATGAAAGCTTGGATCCCAAAGGCCCAATGGATGAATTAACCTCTCAATAGTTTTTTTGCAGATGATGTCACATCACTCTTTTGTTGTGGCGCGAACTGCAGATGGAGGGCCAGAAGTGATTTTCTTCTTAGGAAACATTATAACACGCACTCAAAATGGTTATGTTTTGCGCTGTTTATGGTTGCTCAGATCGAACAAACCAAGAAACCAGGAGAAGCTTTTATTTAGACCAAATGCTGTTGCTCATAAGGGTGAAAAATACAAGAAATTGATGGAAAAACGCCAGAAAAAAAAAGACTTGTTAACTGTATGAGGTCGGGAGGAGCCGAGTTGGATGATGGCGGAAATCGGCACAACTAACATGTTAAATCAGCTTTAAGGGTTTCACATAAGACAGCTGAACATATCCTGTCGTGTTTCAAGACGAACCACGTCTTTAGTGGTGTTTCACCGGATCTTTGCAAGTGGCTAACCTAGCAAACAACTGTAACGTAAATGTCAACATTCGGCACAGCAAAGTTTGGTGCTTGGTTAATCCACAGGACAATAAAAGCTTCTCATCCCAACAAAAAACAAACAACAGTCATCCAGGAGCACCTTGGTACCAAGGTTGTGGACCCAACCACTGACAGAAAAGTTGTATGCGTCCATACTTTTGTCTTCTTTCATTTGTTTTCGAGAGCAGACCGACGTCTGAATGAGCAGGTAGTTGTTTTATCTGCTTCCTCAGTAGTAGCAAAACTCTCAGTTTAGTTGAAAAATTGCTCCCGTTCATGATGTAAGGGTCACATCCAGCATGTGTTGTGATTTTCTGTGTGTACCTTTCTCTCATAATTTCATCTAGACTAGACCAGTAAAAACTTTCTTTCATCTCATCCATTGCAGTTTTCACTTCAAGCCGTCATATGACTGCAGAAACCTATAATCTGTATCGTCTGTTTACCTGTTTTTTGGGGGGATTTTTGCGGCTTTAAATTTCCCTTTTTGTCAGCTAATCAAGTTTCTTCTGTACAGTGTTTAGAATCCGTTTCAGTTCATCTTCCCTTCATCTATGGTGTTTTTTCGCATACTTGAAGGACTCAAACCTTAATAAAGTCAACCATCAACAAATCAATCTAAATGAGCTCAGCTCTACACTGAAATTCATACCTCCTCCATTTCTGTAGCAGAGGTAGGGAAACCTCCAGACGTTGCCCAGGCCCACAGCATAGCCCACACTGGTGAGGACAAACTCGATCTGGTTGCCCCAGTTCCCTCTCCGGGAGTTTTCATCCTTCTTCACTGGCTCGCCTGGAACTGCTCCGTTCTATAACAAAGACAGGGAGAGACGTGGAGGTGGATTCAGGTGACAGGAAGGCAACATGTGTTTCTAGAATGGTGCTGCTGCAGCAGGTCCATCAACTGGACCAGGAAAGTTTAGACACACATATTTTACAGAGAGGAACATCCTGATAGGCCTTGCTCCATTTGGCCAAATCAGATTCTGATGTTGAGTGTATTTAAATTATTATTTTCATCAGTATCATGCAAAGATGGTAAATAATAAACATCTTTGGGGTGCATGTGGAGGTGAATTATTCATGAACCATGCTCGCACTCACAGTTACTGAATATTTTCTTGAAAATCTCCTCTAGCCCAAAGTCTAGCATAAGGTGGGCGCACTGGAGCAGACAGGATGTAAAGTGAAATCAGCGCCTTAAGAACAGCCTTATAAGCATTTGGTCTTGTCCTGATTTCAGGCTTCTCCTCTCCTCCCTCCCTCCCTCCATCCATCACTCCATCTGCTGGCATCAGATGGTCCCTCTCTGCTGACCTCCTGCGTAACCTCAGCTGTGTCTGTCTGTGTTTTTGTGGCCGCACATGAAGACACTCGTGCTTGCTTTAGCAAATAAATGCCTCTAATTCTGATCGTTTGTACACCCTTGTGAAGAATACTAAAGATAGATGATTCAACTTGCTGCTCTTGGCTCAGACATTAACAAACTGAAATCGTGTAATGATGAAGGTTACTTTACACAGATGTAGTTTTAGTTTGAGTCTCAGGAGTTTTACACTCAGGGTTGTAGGTGGTTACGCTGCAAAACTACATAAATAATTTGTGTGATAATTGACAGTTGACAGTTTTCATTTGCAGCGTTAGGTTCTGTGATGAATTTTGAGGTACCATCATTACTGTGACAAATGTTTTTGCATATTAAAAATGTGTTTTTCTGTGACAGCTATAACATGCAGGTAGAAGGCTATGCAGGTAGTCATAGAACTGGAGTTACATCCGGCAACTGCTATTTTCCTTGCTATGAGATAAGCGAAGATGTGGAAGGCAACATTACGAGCAAAGCACGCCAATTCCTCTGTTGTTGGCTGCCAGAACCAACACAAAAGTGTTCATCTCCTCACACTAATGAAGACCCAGTGGATTAACATCATGTAAAGGTCCCTACAACAACAACAGCTAGGAAACTCTTAAAAAGCTATAAAGTTATGGGTGCGCTAATCATTTTGTCTCAGAATGCTTTGAGGGCCAATACAAAACAGGATTTGCTTCAAACCGCACCTCAAGCATGGCTCAATACCAACGTCAAACTTAGAACCTGTAAGTTTTGGCATTTTATGTTGCTTTACTTTTTTATTTTGCTGATTAGCCTGTTCAATTTTATGTTAGCATGTTCCGTGACTGATGTGGCTTGTAGCATCTATTGTAGACCCACACACTGGAGCAGTGTTGGAGTATTTCATATTGAGGGACACTCAGGAAAAACTGTGAACATTGAGCCTCCTTTCATGCCAATTCAATAACCAGAGTAGTACAATGGTCGTGGGAAACTTTCTTGTCATGTTGCTTTTTGTGTCATCTCATTTAGCCAGAGCTAATATTATCTCCACACTTCATATTGCAACACAAGCTGAGGTGGTTTTGTTGCAGGAAAGCCTGCAACATGCTCTGTGGGTACATGTGTCTGTTGCTGCTGAAAGTAAATGTACTTGATACTGGAGACACGTGCCGTGCTACACTGACTGTTGTACTTAAACACTTTTGGATTTCTGCCAAATAAATGCTGTTGAGATGCCTCATCCTTCCCCTTGTCAAACTCACGTTACATTTGGGCAGGTTACTCCTTCCAAAATACACATATACCTACAGCTCACTTTCAGTGTTATTTGGAGCCAGTAGATGAATTGTTTAACTCATATTTACTAGCACTCATGTGTGTCAGTGTTTTTTGACATTGATTTATGAATTTTATTGTAGAAAATGAAGGTAAACAGATTAAATTCTAAAAGTTGGTTTCCTATTTTGGACTTTTTCATGTTCAAAGATGCAGATACAGCATTCTTAGGCTTATATGAATTAATGGTGTTGAATGCACGGCACAGTAAAAAATACCTCATTCACTCATTCATTCCTGTACTATCTGTATACAGCAGAGCCTGATTATCAAAAGATCAATGAATAAATAGACTCTTTGTTTGTCATTAGGTAATACAGTACATGTCTGTAGACAACTTAAACACATGCTGTCATGTTTTGCCAGCTATGTTGAGTATTAAAGTTCTCCTGCCCATAATGTGGTTTGGAGTTGACAGCTTTATTGTTGCAGTAGAGTTATATAAAAGCAATAAAGTGACATCTATGATTTGCAGTAATTCTTCAACACTAAGTTCTGGGGAAAGCATGTTGCTGAGACACACACACACACACACACACACACACACACACACACACACACACACACACACACTAAGCACAACCTCTCCCAGATGAACGCACTGTTTCTGACATGTAGTGAGTGCATGATCTTGTTCATCAGCAAAAAACGTCAACAGAATCACAACAACAAAAAACAACCTCCACATTTTGCCCCCATGGTGCCGTAGTTCAACTTTGAGGCAGCGCCAAGCGTGACTAATGAGAGAGAGAAAAACTATCGGACAGCAAAACAGCAACAACCACATAAAACAAACAGCTGCCATATTTTCCCCAAAGCTCCGTAGTTTGTCTTTGAGTCCGGCTGTGCTTGCATGTCAGGAGGGCAAAACAAAGAGCATTTCTCCAGCATCCTTGACCTTTCTTTGTGCAGGAGTGGGGGCTGCAGGTGGGACAGACAGGAAGATCAGCAAACACATGTGTTGTTGGTGAGGAGATGCTCAGAGTGAAGCCGTGGTCACAGCGGTGTGTGAGCACAAACCCCCCAGCGGAGAGCCCGCCATCGCAGCGGGTCTCACATTACGACATCTCCGTCTGGAGTTGACTTTGGAAGGAAAAAGAGCATCAGAGACACAGAGACAGTGTGCAGCTGTGTGTGTTCTTGTTGCGCCCAGCCGTACAACTTGTACATCTGACTTTCCTATCAGTAACCAGGTGTGTGCCTGAAGAAGATACACACACACATGCATAAACACACAGGTCAACAGCTTGACTGAGGCCTACAACCTGACAAAGGCTAACATGAATCTTGGGTGATCCAGTCACAAGTGGACAGCTCTTAGCGCACCAAAGGCACACTGAGGACGCATTGAGATCCGATCACTCAGACCACATTGAGGCAGTCTGGGCCGCATATGGTCACATTCTTTTGGCAGTGCGTATGTGAATGTGTCCTGGGTCACAATGAAGGACAACCTACTCAACTGACGTCCTCTGTGTAGGTACACATGAAACACATGATCTCATTTCAGTTTAGTTCACTGAAATGTAAATGTCAAATTTACATGTTTGTGCTCTCTTACCTGTAGCAGACATTTTTGAACACACTGTCTGTTTCAACTGATTTCACCACTGAACTAGTAACACAATATCCCCAGATTCCCTTAAAAAATCCCAATACAATACAAGAGAGTTGTTGAGTGAGGAGAAACTACGGAAAATTCTTAATCATTTGTTGCTTCATATTAATTCTGCAGTAAATACAAGTTAAGCTGTTTCTTTCCTTGTAACAAACACTGTGTCAGTTTGTTGTGACATCGCTGTACCAGCCTCTCAGCTGCTCCGCCAGCATTTAACAGCTGTTTGAACACACAGTTTCAAATTTATGAAAGAAGACAACATTTTATTGATGGTAAACAGGTTAAATTTTACAAATACTGTAAACAGTAACAAACACAGGCTGCTTCTTCATTGCCTGTATAGAAAATCCCCAGACCCCCTTAAAAAATCCTGCACTTTTGTGAGTTGTTGAGAAACATTATGAACGTAGCGAAACGCTGTCTATGACGCAATCTTAGTTATTTGGGCTTTCAAGCAAATGCAAATGTTAAACTTAAATTAATTCTTTCTAGGCATAAAAACATGGTGTCCGTTTGTCCGTTTGTCCCTGCCCCTACTGTTGGGCTACTGGTTAAAAACAACAGTACATTTAGTCAGATGGATCTGAAGCCAAGTGTGACCTGACATACTTGAAGATGTCCACTTGCGATTTACATCACCCAAGACCATAGTAATGCCACGTGTGAACAGGAGCCGAACAGATATAAGAGAAAACACTGGGAATAACAATGACTCCTGAGCCTTTGGTCTACACGCTCTAAAACTCAACCTGATGTTGAGTCACTGTCAACTATATTTTAGTTTAAATTCAGTAGCAATGGAGTGAATTCAAAAGAAGTAGAGGACAGGTGCAGAGGACATTCTTTTGCAGTGAAAAGCAGGCACTATGTTCTTGCGCTATACCTAATTCAGTTGATATATTTAGCATGTACAAATACATGCACACAATACATCATAATTGACCATTAATTACAGCTTCTGCTGGCTCGACTGCATCTGACCGCGTCCTCAGTGCTGTCATTGGCATTAAAGTAAGGACAGGCAATCTATAGAGAGCTCTGATGAGGTGGTCTATACTCCGATGCTCATGTTTCATTGTTTTAATTAATGAATGCCTGAGCAGTTGCACATGAAGTCAGTCACCATGAAATGTTCATGGGCATGCTTTCAAGGTGCAGCAGCCAATTTCAGCATTTTACACAACAAAAAAAACCTATGACACATGAAACGGTGCAATTTCAGAACATGGTTTGTATAATGTTGATTATATGATTATCATGGTGATGTTACTCAGACTTTTATATTCTTGCTGTCACAGACTTGACCAGCATGTTTCCGGTGAATCGGATAGTGACTTGCGAAAGTGGATCAGGTAGTGGCCAGATATGACCGGTGTCATCAGAGGTACGACAATTTGTCAATTCACTGATTGACCAAACTTAGTCAGCAGATATTTAGAAAATTGATTGATCATTTTCAGGACGTTTTTTCACTTATTTCTGATGTTCAATAATTAGAATAATTATTACTTGAATGTTATTATAAAATTTACATCATATTGCCTTATTTACTGACTCCTACAGTATCAGGACTAGTATCAGCAGGGAAGTTGGATCAGCGCATCCCTGTTTTCTGCCAATAAACTACATACATTTCTCAAGAAATAGATTGCATATTAAGTGCCAAACCTAATGAGAATTACCACCTTGCAGTTGAAAGCCTCCAACAGCCAGTCGAGCTGCATCTACATCAATGATGTCCAATAAAAATCATGTTTGACAAAATGGAAGTTCTTACCATATCGACATGTATGATTCCAGTGAATCATTTCGAGGGAAAAACATTCTGTCTTCACTCAGAGACTGTTTTTCCAGAGGAGTACAGAGGACTGATAGAGCTTTGCAACGAGATTCACCTGAAGCTCAATATCAGCAGAACCAATGTTTGTGAAGCCTGTGGTGGACTACAGTGCTTCAAATATGGATCCCATACAGAAGCTACTAATTGTGAAACATGGATGCTTCACACACACACCTTCAGACACAATCAGCACAGTTTCAAGGTGGACATCCAGAATAGTGTCATCAACTCAGTTTCTGAGCAAATGTGAAATATGGTCACAATCTGCCCTTCTGTTCCTGAGTTATGGTGTTGAACAATGGTCAGAAAAGTGCTTTTGCAGAATGTTATGATGCCACAGAGAAGTGTTGAATGTTGTCATTCAATTAGCATATGAAGTCACAAGTTATTGCCAAAATTGTATCATGTGTAGTCACAGTGACCTCTGACCTTGAACCACCAAATTTTAATCAATTCATCCTCGAGACCAAGTGGACGTTTGTGCCAAATTTGCAGAAATTCCCTCAAGGCATTCTTGAGATTGTACGTATGGACAAACTACCTGACAACATAGCGCCTCTGGCCACGACTGTCACCAGCACGAAGGCACAAAAATCCACCGCATAAGTAAAACACCCTAAAAAACAAAGCTGTACAAGGCTTACTATTTCTCCACCAAGAGCAGCCTCAGCTGTCACGTCACGTTTCTTGTGACTTGAAAAGATCTTGTTGCGTGTTGATCAGGTACAGGTGGAGTATTCTCTGTAGGTTGTAAACTGGTTTAATGGGAAACTAGGTTAAGTGGACAAACAGCCTGAGGAAAACGTGTGAATACTGTAAAGCAAATTCACAGTATTTCAACAGAAATAACACACAGAAATCATCACGGACTGATGATATTTAAAAGGTGATGCAGAGGGTTTGCGGTTAGATCTTGAAACCTATGAAGACCAACATGATCCAGTAGAAATCAGAGCGTTATCAAACACCATATTGGCTGAACCCTCTGGGTAAAAGTTGAGCTTTGTGTTTTTCATGACATCCCTCTCTCCCTTGACTGACCCCGATGTCTGTCTCTCTCCACCCAGGTGTTGTAGCCCTTGGTGTCGGCTCCCGGGAGCCCCCTGGTCAGTTAGTCAGACAGACAGACAGACAGACACTCCTCTCTCCATATCCCTCCATTCCTCTGTCACGTGCTTCTCTGGGACCATCTGGGCTTTATATAAGACCACACATGCCCCCCCATCACTTCTTCTATTTAGTTTGCAACTTTGCTCTCTTTCCAAGGTCCCTTTGGAGTCACAGCGCTGACTTCGCTTTTGCTGCTCCAGGACTATAATAAAATTAACAGAGGAAGCAGCCTGTTACACACAGTTGGAGCAAGACATGTTCATTTTTGTGACAGGTCTGTAGTGAATCACTGATCTGGTACAATTTCTCAAAGCAATTTACCAGTACTACAAATCTTAATGGTGTCATGCAAATAATTGTTGCTCATAAATTGCAGGTAAATCTGCATGTCTTTGCTCCTCACAACCAGTACTGCTTCTGTCGCCACAGCTGTTCACTGCTGATTCTTCAGGGCAAGCCATGCCCTCTCAAACAAAGACAAGATAGCAAACACGAAAACGAGGTCAGACTAATGTTCTGATTATCAGAAAACTGTGCCTTGGGCTTTCAGCGACAGTCAAACATTGATTATGCAAATCTTTTGCAATAAAAACTCCAGTCTGAAGATTCAGGTTTCCAAACACTTCTCCAAATATATCATAATAAATATCTGAAATTTTAGAGCAGGTTGTGTGCACAAGTTGTGCTCCAAACCACAAGATCTGCAGCATTTTTCAGGTTTCTGTGGATGCCTCTGTTTGTTCTATTCCTTCCTGCAATATTTCAAAATGATGCACCTACCAGAGAGGGCAGAACAGGTCCATATCTGGTTAATTAGACCAGCAGGAAAGGTTCGGTTATCATTAGTAGTAACTTAACTCAACCGTGAAATCGATCAGTTAACAGTAAAATAAGGCTGATATCTGAAAATACAAACAGGAACACGAGTGAAACTAATGTCCAAACTACAGAGATTCAGGCAGAAGCGGCAAAAGCGCAGAGAGCTGAACACAGAGAGGCTTTTAAAGCAGAGCTTTCTCCTTAGTCTCCAGCACAACAGGGAATAATAAGGGAAGGAGTCTGTTGCAGGTTTGTTGTAGTGGACAGCAATGCGGCGATCCCCTGCTGTGAGGCTGTGTTGGAAACACATCATCATGGCACAGTGCGGCTAAAGAGGACCGACCCGGGCCAAGAGAGAGCAATATTAGGTACAGAATACTTATGTGATGCTGTCATTCGATGTCAAAGAACAGCGTTTAAGAGGAAAATTAGAATTCAAATGGGAAATTTGTGTCTGCACAATTTGACAGGTTGAATCGCTCATCATTTTGCTGTTTGACTGCTGAGAAATGAAAGTAAGAAGGGAACTAGCGGCTAGCTGACTGCTCTTCTCCATCTGAAAATAACTGAAAAGATGGCAGATAGGTGGGGTTGTGCCTGTTTGGGCACACTTTTTCTCATGCAGTCTCAGTTCAGCTTTGGTCCTGATTTCTGATGAACATGAATGCCATGATAATCTGAGCTTGCTGCTACTGTATATTTAGCACAAACTGTACATCCTTGTGGGAATCAGTTCTGGGGGCAAGTGATTCACTACTCTGTAATCATAATCTCACAGGTTTGAGAGTAGGGTTGGCTGATTGTTTCTATTTTCATATCTTCAAATGGTAGTTACTTGAGGTCGCCAGTAGGTGATTCGCTCACCGTGGTGGGCGTAGGAGGGGGTGAGGTGGGGGGAAATGTATTGCTCTTATAGCACTCCAGTGAAATGCCGGAATGTACAACTCAGTCAAGTGTCACAGACAGACAACGTTATGGGTTTTACCCAGGTGAGCCTGTGGATATTATACAGCCGTCTGTGCAGCTGTGCTTGGTATGACAATATCACTGCATCATCCTCAGTCTTTTGGAACACGGATGAAAATCTGTGCAGGCATGTGGAGATCAGTGATGCGGGGTGTCAGATCCATGGAAAAGAAAAGAGAAGCTGATTTGTCAATCAGGATTTAAAATTGACTTGTCACTCTTCTTCTAAATGCACACAGATTGTATTGATCTTAGGTCTGATGGAAAGTTAATTAAAACTGCCTCAATATCAACATAGGAAAAAACAGTGGTCAATCACCCCTTCAATGGGCGATATATGACCCGATCGCCAAATGATACAAGCCTATTTGAGACCGATATTCTGTCAAAAAGCCGGTGACAAAATACATAGACCCTGACTCTTCTCTCTGCTAAGCTGAGCTTGAAAAGACTGCCAGCTCAGTGCCTGAAGTGGAAATGCGAAAAGAAACGCTGATCTGTGTTGTGCAGGCTCAGACTGGAAGTGACATGAGGTGGGATCAGTGGGATTTACCCAGAAACGTAGCACTCCACAAAGGCCTGCAGGTGTAATTTAAGAGGAATAAAGGCTCTTCCGTTTGTAAGTGGGGAGGCTGAATGCATAACCCTTGAAAAATCACTGTTGAGTTTCCCTTAAGCTGTGCTCTCACAGTCTAACTGCTCTGATGGAGCTGCTGACCGACTACAGGACTGAAGCTGCACCTTTCAATACTGTGTGGAAATGGAAAGGATGACAGTGAAACGGCATTGCTGAAAGAAAGCAAGAAAGGATTAAGGCGACAGTCGACTTCAGGTAATTACTGTGAACACTGCTTAAATGAGCATCATCAGCGACCATGTATCAATCATCTTGATCCAGCACACACAACAGACAGCAGCACCGCGAAATCTAATACTGCTCAACTCAAGATGAGCGTCTGTGTCAAGTATCACAACCTCATTATTTTGTAAAATTGCCATAAATGTAAGATTTTATGAATAAAATATAAGTTATTGGTTCTGCTCCCACAGCTACAGTGATTCAGTTTTATCCCAGATGTACTTTCCCCTCCTGTACTTCCTCTTCACGCTGCTGCCTCTCATCCTCCCTCCGCTCAGTCCAAAGAGAGCACTTCAGCTCCGTAGACAGACTGCACAGAGTTTGCACTTGCACACCCTCTCTCTCTCTCTCTCTCTCTCTCTCTCTCTCTCTCTCGCTCACACACACACACACACACACACACACACACACACACACACACACACGACCAATTTGACAGACAGCAGCACGAACCTTTCGAACTGACGTCTCCTGACAGCTGCAGCTGTGTCTGTAAGAGACACTGTCCACTGAAGTGTAGCAAGAACTCCAAACTTCCTTTCAGCTTACGGCAATACACACACTTGAGGTTACTCTCCCTTCCTTTCCTCTCTTTTGATGATGATTTTTGAACTTTAAAAAACACAGAGATGGTTTGGACAGTATCACAAAGGGAGTAGACGTCTGAAGACTAATTGTATGACCTAATAGCACTTTCCTGTGTAATTTGCATCTCCTACACACTTCATTAAGTCATATTCATGGCTTTTAAAAAGGTGCGTCAGAACTTGTCATACAGTTGCAACCAGAGGGGATGAGAAGAGTGCAGAGCTCTGCAAAGGCCTCATATTCTCACCTACAAAATGTGATTTGTTAATATCATGCAACTGCTGACTGTGTGTGCCTTTTCCTGTATGACAGAACCTTATTTAGCGACACCTCCTACAGAGCGATGCCATTTTACTGACAGCTCACGACTCCCCCCACTCTCAGGGCAAGCTGTCTCTCTGTGCACATGTACAAGTCTCCATTGATGTTTGAATTGCTTCTAGAAAAAAAATATGTCATTACACTTGCTTTTTGGGTGGGAGTTCAATTGTCAGGGGAAATGTGTCTAAAAGATTCTGAAATAAAGGTTAGAGAATACAAAAATGGTTGCTGGTGGTTTTACTTGGAAGGGTTTAGAAACATAAACATCAGATTTTATACTATACGTAATCATTACATTCAAAAGCAGAATTACATTCAGTGTTGAGTACAGTTTTCCATTTGTGGAAAAACTAACAAGCTGGTGGTAAGTCAGTTTGACAATTAAACTGAAAGATATCATATATCAACTGTGATCCCGCTGACAGCTGACTCGTCTTTAGCTGCTCAGCTACAACATTACAATTTCACAGACTGACAGAACTTGATTTAAAGATGTCTGACTGTGTGCAGGCAGGCTGTAGTGAAGGGGCATTTTATGTTTTTAAGATGTCATTGCTGCATTGATCCACTTGCACAAACCCTGGATTATCATTAGTAACAGTCACAGATATTTTAGGATAAGAACATTAATGGTTAATCCAGTCATTATAACTAAACTACATCTTTGATACCTCTACATATCTGCAATCACTGTCAGGTAAAGTCCTATGGTAGCTTGAGCAGAAGCTGAAAAACATCCACAACGTCCATGTGCTGCTGTGAGTTTTATTTGCTGCTGTATTTGATTTGCTGATTAAACACACCCAGGTAGCTGCTTTTTTGTGTGTATCCTCAAACAAACTTGTGTAATGTGCGACCTTCTGACATTAATTTATTGCATTTCAAACAGGCATTAATGAGCTGTGTTCACAAGGCAGACCATGGATAAGAAAATATTGCTTTTGGCATTATGAACTGTCAAACATTAAACTTTAAAGTATATTTATTACCCCTTGCAAGGAAATTGGTTTGCAGCTACAATATGTGGTGTTGAAGTGATGCCGCTGGATGACGGAGAAAGTTGATGATCTTATCTTCAACAACGTTCATCTTCTGCTTAAAGGAAAAAAATTCACAGGCCTCAGGGTGAGAGATGTGGTGACAAGAGGTCATCATGGGTCAACCCAAACCCGAACCCATCCACCCATCCACGTTTTATACAGTCAACCGGGTCTGGATCAGGTCCCAGGTCTTTTTATGCATAATACTGAAGTGGATCTGAGGAACCAGGCTGTGATCAAGCATTAATCATAGTCACACTTCATTATACTATCATCATTATCAAGGCAAACAGACAAAATTAGCTTTATTATGTCAGATGCAATAAAACTACATCACTGATTCTACATTAATCATGTTTGTCATCCATCACTGTGACAGGATGTGGACTTTTATGATGAAATAACAAGTGGATTAGCCATGTTGTTTCAATCAGCAAGACAGGAATAACAGAAAACTTTGATGTATTTTACCAATTTTCTTGGCAAAGGGGATAGCTTATGGGTAACGGCAGGCACAGGGGAGAAGGCTATTAACAGTACATTAGATAAGACTTGCAACTTGTAAATCAACATGAACTTGTTAATAGCATGAGCTGTGAAATTGGTGCTGATCAGATCTGTGTCTCCTGGTCGGTTAGGGTCCAACATTTTTCAGTTCTGCATAGGTTCGGGTCCCAGCTTTCAAATAATAAATGGTCCCGTTTGGTTCCTGGTGGTCCATTTCTGGGGGTTTTTGGAGTTTGGACACACATTTTTGGACACATAAAGACTTCCAGTAGTGTCAACACTAGGTACCTCCGCTGTAATAAACAAGTTTGATTGTTATACTACCTGTATACTATTAGTTGACCTTTAATGCAGTCAGGGACTCATCTGCATTCCCAAGAGCAGCTCCAAATGCAGCTCCATCTGATCTCATCGCACTCCAGTCACACAGTTTGACATATATACTTTGAGAGTCTCAAACATGTCCTAATGAAGCAGTAGCAAAGCAAAAAAATGGCTGCATTCTGAGAGTTAAAACTGTCCAGTATTCTCCATTGATAAGTGCTTTCCATAACACTTCTTTAATAATTTTCAAACAAGATCAAACAGAGCAGAGATTTTGAGAATAATCTCTGACTATAAGACACAAAGAAAGAGTGTATTGACAGAACCTGTGCCTCCTTCTGACAGGAGTTCTCTTTAATACCAGATGTCAGAAACAACTCTATCCAACAGTGCAAATTGGGCTGGACATCATGTTTTATTCAACTGTCTGCTCCATATGAATGCTGCCCATTTACCAGTGATCACACAGTGATTCGTGTAGTGCCATGCCTACCTTTCAATCTACTTTTACATTCAAATCACAAAACATGCAAATATATGCAATCAGAAACTGAAACTTTAATTGGCTCTTTCACACGAGCCACCCCTGAGACAGTCCAATAAACCAATTAGCGTAATATAACGAGTGATCTTTCCCGTAAATCTACCAAAAAAAACATGTCATCATTTTGCAGACTTTCCCCAGACACTAATCAGGCCTCAGTTATTCAAAGTGGCACATGTAATCTCCCTCACTCCACCTAGGCAGAGTTTAGTAAACACGTCTGTCTGCAGTGACTGAATCCACTCGACTATTATGGGACAAAAAGCCCACCGGATCCCCCAAAAAACAGGCTGCTCAAAGCTCTCTTTATGAGTGGGCTGTGAGGTGAGAGTAATGGGCCTAAAGACAGTGTAGACTGTGGCTTCTCAACCTGCTACCATTGGGGCCACATACCAAAGGATCCCATTGGGCAGGGACTGAATAAATCCCCCTCCACGGTTGATTAATTGAAACCAATGGATGGGGTGTCAGGAGGAGGAGAGATCAGGAGGAGGAGGAGTACAAAAAGTTGAGCCCTGTCAGATGAAGGATGGGATAGATGGTCACCCAGAAGCTAGGGGTCACTTGGAGGTTACATCACTCCATGCTCTGAGAAAGTCACTCAACAGTTCACACTAAAATGCATATTTTAGTGCTGATATACTAGCTTTTATCTATGCACTCCTATGTGTAGATAAAGACTCCGCACATCCCTATTGGTCGTATGCATACTTTGAAATAACGAAACCACAAGATACAACCGAGCACATAAACAGTGAGTGCAGTATACAAGAATGTAAATTACGGTCAGCAGCAAAGTGTGAAGGAAAAAAACTGTTGAATGTTTTGAGTCTTGAGACTAACAAAGTTCGTCTGCAATTATTGACGTGAGATGTTACTGTTACTGTATGTGATGTCTCTATGCTGCTCCTCAAGAACAAATTAACTAACCTCATTCATCTTCTCCACGCTTACACATGTCACGCTGTGCTAAGTTGTAAATTCTTGAGAGACATTCTAGTAATGTCAGGGATGATTCGGCCGTGATCTGTTCTTTAGTGGATGCAGCTTTTAAAGATCCAGGTATACATGAAGTATACAGAAAAGTACACTGTGTACTTCACAGCTGTTTGTCCATGTGTGCATGTCAGTAAAAAGCCAGTGCTTTGCGGTAATCTGATTAAGCTTAAAAACTAAACCTTTGTTGAGTTGACGAACATCATCTTAAATCCCTTCGTCCAAAATGTTTTAAAAGTTTAAAAGAATTGGTTATGCTTTTTTTTTTTTTTTTTTTTTTTTTTTTTTTGCAACTGTGCTCCCATTCCAGGTAACAACTGGCAAGGCAAGCCTGCAGGAATTGAACTTCAGCTACCTCCATTATTTTGTACAAGCCAGTGCAACACCATGAATTTCACGAGAGGCTGCCCAAAAGTGTCTGTCAGCATCCTGATGACACTTTGTACAAACATTTGAGGCATGCTGAACCCTTTAGCTCATTTCAAACATCTGGGACAATGTTTTGAAATTTGCTCCCAGGGCAAAGTACCAAAAAAGCCACCTCAGCCCTCTTCTGCACCTGAGGGTCTGTACACAAGTGAACAACTCTAGCAACATGATGTAAATGCACCGCTGAGTTGAGATTTAATTACCCAAGCACTGTTCTGGAGATCTAAGATGCATCCAAACCTCCCAAACACACTCCATATTCAAGATAACATCTCTCTCTGCCACTCTGCATTATCCTGTTGGCCAACTCTCTTAATAGATTTAATATTTTTTTATAGTTTTATTCAGTACGCAAATAACCAACAAAATTCTCTTGTTGGACTGCTTGACTGAGGTCCCATTCAATTTCTGTCTGTCAGCGTGATCAATGCCAAATATCTAGCGTAGGCCTGAGGCAGTGCATTTGGACAGGTTCAACTAAGAAAGACAACTCTTACATTGAAACAACAAGTCAGTCAGTCTGCATGTTAGTTAAAAGCTAAAACAGGCAATAAATTAGACAGCCACTTGGTTATTGGTCCATGGGTTGGTAATACAGTTAGCTATTAGTGAAATCAGTAGAGCCACATAGCTGTGACAACATACCTGTAGAGCGTTCAGGTAAAAATTGAGAAGCCAGTTTGTACTTCAAATGCAAAACAAAATTTAGTTGGAACATACATAATATTGTAAATAATCTCTATATTATCATTGTTATATT
Organism: Chaetodon trifasciatus; assembly: GCA_037975065.1. NCBI lineage: Eukaryota > Metazoa > Chordata > Actinopteri > Chaetodontiformes > Chaetodontidae > Chaetodon > Chaetodon trifasciatus. Next base: position 2,177,760 of record JBBMOE010000061.1, on the reverse strand, counting down.
TTTCTATATAAATAAACACTAATAACTGCTCATAAAGATTCAAGGTCTATCTCCATTCTCTATGCTGGTGGTCCGGCATACTAGCTCCACCTGTAATAACCTCCACTGTGTCATCCAGCTCCTTACCTTGACATACTTCTCCATGCTGAGGAACTTGATGGAAGAGCAGCATCAGCCTTTCAAATAGCCTGATGAGTGACTAACTTCTCTATCTCCACGATACTTATAGTTTAAAACACGCCAGGCTGGAATCCTAAAATGCCTAGCCTGGAGGGAGGAGGAGGAAGAGGAGGAGGAGGTGGCCTTGTTGTGTGAGAGACAGAAAGGAGGGGGGTGGGGCTAAGAAGGGCCAGGAAGGTCGGGTGTTGTCAGGGTACTTGTGGGGGGTGGGGGGGGGGGCAGTTGATGTCAGAATTCAGCAAGGGTTGAAACTTTCTTGCACTGGCAAAGATATGGGTGTGTTTCTACACCTGCATGTGGGTGTGCACATGCTTATGTATGAGAGATTAAGCCTGCTTATGCACCTGAATGCAAGTGCTATGATCTGTGTTATTTCAGGAATGATGATCATAACTTCCACAATTATCGCTGGATTTTCAGCCCTGTCTGTGTATGTAGCTACATGCAAGATCCATGTAAATACCATGAATCTATTATTCTAGCTGTGGTAACCGCTTCAGTTCTAAACTGTGGACCAATCTGTTTCAACAGTCTTTTTTTCGCTGTCCATTGTTGGAGCGCGTAGGATGACAGCACCCTGTCAAAGCATCGTGAAGATAATCTCCCAATCCAATTCAGAAATAGGCTGTTCTCTAATAAAACAATGGGATTACATGAGTGCGAGTGAATGAGAGAGATGTGCAGAGAAGGGCTGAAATAGAGACGGATACCGAGAGCTCTTTGAGAGAGAGACACAGTGACAGAAAGGGGGAAAAGAACAGAGTTGGAGGCAGGGGGACGAGTAGCAGTGATGGATGATGTATGCAGACAGGCAAGGCAAGTCTGACTGGAGCTGCTGCAGCCGTACGACCCCCGCTCCCACACCCCCCGTCAGCCCTCCACCCTCGCTCGCTTGTTCACTCATTTGCTTAACAAGTTCATTTGTGCGTAGGCCTTCATCGGGTATGGCTGTCAAGTGATGCGCGAGACTGGCCTGCGGAACTGTTGGCCCTCGCAAGCTGTTCACCTGCATCCCTCTCACCCCCACACAAACATCGAGACACACACACACACACACACAGGTGCAACTATCCTTCTGCATGCTCAAAAGCATCCAATAAAGCCTGTAGTGAGCGAATGATGTGTGAATACTGGATTCAAGCTGCCATATTTCCACAATATCAGCAGTGGAGCTGAAATTGAACTTTGTTTTATGGCTTGATTTGTTGATGTTGGAGCTGAAAGGTTTGGTCCATTAATTGAGACAATCAATTGATCATTAAAGACATTTAAGTTTAAGTATACCAAGCAAGTTCATATGAAGGTGATCAATAATGCTACATTCAAATGATTCATTGAAAGCAATTAATGAATCACAAGAACATTTTTTTTCATGATGACTTGTCAGACTCTGTAGGTCTGGCCTTTGACAAACCTTTACTGTATGCTGCTTTACCATTCTTTCTGTCTTCCATTAGACTCACCTCTCTTCTTTGTCCTTGTTTTTATTCATTGTTTTAGCCCTCTTCACTTGAGGCAGTATTAACGAGCATCAACTCTGTGGAGTTGCCCTCAATCCTCGCACTGCGAGCGTACTGCTTCAACAACAGGGTGCAAACACACACATGCACACATACACACACACACAAACACAGCCTCGGCAAGCATTATCACCCTATTTCCCCCCTCGTTTTTGCCTGCTAGCATGGTGAGCATGCTGCCTCAACGAGCCTCATCATCAGCTCTTTTCTCTGCTGGTTTTTGCTTCCTACAAATCCATGACAAAGCTGATGATAGAGCCTCATCAGCCTTTTCTCTTCACCCCATTTCACACTTTTGCTTAAACTTCCCCTTCTTTGGAAAACTCCTACCAATGCACCATAAATGTGTGCAAGTTGGAGCAATATAGCATCACATTTAACTTATGGAGAAAATGAAATGCTAAATGGTTTAGGTTCTGCTCTGTAACCAGCACACATGGTAGATTTTATGTAAATTTTCGGACTAATACAATCTGTGCTTAACAACAATCTCATGCGTGTGTGGTGACATGAGGGTATTCTGGTTTTTAGTCAACTCTCATTGTCCAATGCTAATCATACCTTGCAATGCTTGGAATGGAAAAACAAATCAAAGGTCACCTTGTTGCAGTTATTTCCAAGTGCAGTAACATCACCCCAAAGCTTGCATGTGCACAAGGATTATGAGATAGTAATCAGTGAGGTAAGATGACAATTTCACAACGGCAGAGGGCAAATCATGACCTCTGTTATGTTTTTTCCATGTTTTGCAGCCAGGGACCCACCATAAAATGAAGTCTTATCAAAGAACAAGTACATGAGCACACCGTCCCTCAAGAGAATAGCTTACAGTATGTTGGTCTATGGTATAAGATAAGTTGCTACAGGTGAAAGATGTCACTGACTAGTCTTCAAGGACAGGAAAAAATTAAAGAGCCAATCAGTATGTTTACATGCACACTAGTATTGTGGTTGTTATCAGGGTATTGGTAATGTTTTATATCCTGATTTCATAAAATCTGGTTCAGCCCATATCCCAATTTTGAGAAGCCTACAGAAACTGGGTACTGTGGTATATGAACATATCATCCAAGTTTCAGATCACTGCCTGTTCTATGTGTACACCTCAAGTTAAACCGCACATGTGTAAGTCAGTAAATATGGAAGGATGCATTTTATCACTAGCCCCACTCTTTTTCCATTGATGGCAATAAAATGGCAAATCCAGTAAAACGTTAGGCAGCAGAGACCAGGCAGCCAGAGGGTAGAGTGGCCTCATCCTCAGCTACTGAGTTAACTCAGTCGGTGCAGAAATAAGAAACACACTTGAACTGACGCAGACAATCAGGATGTTAGAATCATATATGCAGGGAGATGACTAACCAGGTTACAATGCTCCTGTAAACATTACATCACAAATATGATCAAAGCCAGGAAAAAAACACCACTGACAGGGGGCAAACTTTCAGCCAACTCCCCAAAAGTAAAACCAAAATTGTAAATGAGACTGACAAGTTCAGACTGCAGATAGATGTGTGTTACATCACAGACGCAGTGGCAAAACATATATGACCTGCAATATGGACACATAAACACTGGCAATAAATTCTGAATAAATCAAGACCTATTCAACATGCTTCAATCATGTATAGACATCATCTCACTCAACAGCACCTGTAAGGCAGGACCTTCCCAGTATAACTGTTAATCAGCTGCAGGCTACCAGCAAAGGCAATACAACCGCATGTACGCAATATAGATGAAAGTCAGAGTCAGGTGAATGTGCCTGACTTGGAAAAGGAGCAGTCTGCCACACGATCTACTAAAAAACAGGCCCAACAAAATGGGAATATCTAAACTCAAACAAATGAAAACGTACATTTTAACAATGCAGAGTAGGTCAGTAAATCTATATCTTTTTTTTTTTAGAATTTTTAGAATGGGGGCAATAACAGTTAAGACATTTCTTCTGTGCATCTTTGTCATTTGCATATTCACCAACCTCACTCTGGGCACAGTTTTTACTGCTGTATCTATAATATGTGTGCGTGAAACTGCCTTAAAGGATCATCCATGTAAGTCTGAAAGACACAGCAACGGTGCAGCATGTTCACAACTGACTGTGGCACACAACCTGTCTGTTCATTTCATATATGAATACGGTAGGTGGGCTGACAATGACCTTCCATACTAAAATCCCACCATGCCAGAACAGCACTTTAGCACCTCAATAGCCTGAATTTGAGGTGGCTTGCTGCCATTTCACAGAGGAAGGCAGATCTGAACTCACCACAATGGTCCAGTTAGTTCCGGTTTGTGATGGAGAGTTCCAGGAAGTTGAATAAATGGGTAACCACACCAGCATCATGATTATCTTTGTGCAGATGCCTTGCAAGGAGACAAATTTGACTCTGATTTTTTTGGCAACCCAAATTGGTTGAAGTAAACATCTATCATAGCTTTTGGTTTCTTTCTTTCTGTCTGTCTCTGTCTGTCTTATTAGTGTTTTTTTTTTCTTTAGGCCTGAAGTCAGGACCATACAGGCCCGCTCACACAGGAACTGATATTGGAATACAACCTCTGTCCATGTCAATTCCAAACCTAATGGCCGAAGGCTTCAGGTTGGAAAATCTTGCCCTATGCTACTGAAGGCTTTGGACAGTTCACCGTAGCCATGACCCCAACATTCTTCATTTGGGTTTTCGCCTGAGGAGAGTAACTCTAGCCGGGCTACTAACCACTGAGTCACTTACCCATATAAGCATTTTACTCACAACCTCTTATTGCCTGTTCCCATGTATGTAGAGTTCATGTTGGGATGAGAAACACCTTTATTTAGCGGGACACTAACCAGCAATTCCAGTCAGTCGTGACTATATAAACTTAGCATCAAGATGTTATTTATGAATCTTATATTGATTATAAAGCCCCGTGAAACAAATTTGTAGACACACACACACACACACACACGCACGCACGCACACACGCACACACACACAAGGCTTGAAATTGTAATAAATTACTCATTACAACATTACTTTACTTTAGGCCCGGCATTCCTTCTTTCAAGCAAGACATGAAGGACAAGAAGTTATCAGAAATAATTAACATTGTTCAGATAGATGCGATTCGATAGGTGCCTGCCAATGCGATCGGACCTATGACCTCTTTAACCTGTGGGGAAAGTCTGCCTTCTCATTCCTTCCTTCATTGCTGTCATTTATAGCGCCCTCATGGTGAGAAGCACATTCTGAGTGAGATGACCCCACAAGGCCAACTGGTACTTCAAAGGCAAGGACAGACATAAAACATTCATGGTTGAATAGTTAGTACATAAGATAAGCAGCTAAATTACGAAATAACTTTTATCTTTGACCAAAAAAAGTCAAAGAGAAAAAAAAAATTCAAACTGATGATCATACCATAAAAATGATTTAAACTAACCACGAGACTAATGTGTTCCCACATTGGGGAACATTAAGGACACAAGAAAAAACATCATTCATCTTTACAAATGCTACAAATAGCTCCTTCAGTTTTTCTCCCATCAATGAATGTGACTCCCATATCCACGTCCATTTACGCACACAGGAGGTCAGTAACATTTCCCTCCAGTTCTCCCATCAGCGGCCACCTATCCACCTCTCCAGCCTGCCATTATCCGTCACTAATTCTCTCAACTTATCAGTCAAGCTTGCAACTATCCGTCCACCCAACCGTGCATGTGTAGTCAGTTTGCTGTGTGTTGTATGACTGTGTGCTTCTGCAAGGCAGCTGTGAGCCCGGAAGCTTAATTTAGTGAAGTCAGAGGGAGACCAAAGGTTGGAGCTACCACAGGGAGATGGACAAGGGGCACACACATACACGAACACACACTAACACACAAATACTCTACTTTATCTATTTCTGTCTCTCTTTTCCACATGTGTCTGTTCCCTTGCTTGCTAAGCCATAGTGCAGTGAGTAAACACAGCTACTTTGCACTTCCGCTCCATAAACTGCAACACCTGCCCCCAGATGGGTTGAGTTTGTGTGTGTGTGTGTGTGTGTGTGTGTGTGTGTGTGTGTGTGTGTGGGCCCCTGCTGGCTTCCTACACTAGATGTAATGTGCTAAACTGTATATTAGCAGCTACCATAACATTATGCAGTATATGACATTAATGGATGTTTCATAGTCAGTTCCATTCCAATAAGCTTCATAACACTTTCCTGATGGCTTGTTTCTTTTAATATTCCTGCAAAAAAACAGCACATGCTCTGTTCATTATGTTTAGACTGACAGTAGTTATTTTAGTAGAACCTAGCATGACTGCTAAACCGATGCTGAAACTGTGACGGCCTGCAGGGCAGACAGGCTAAATATGTCTACATACATTTTTATAAGAGGCATAAACAGAAAAGGTAGGTGTTGTACAAGAGCCCTCTGGATGAATGCCACTGCAGAAGAAGAATTTGTACGTTGCATAACGAGCCTCATTAGCTCTTTGGCAAGACACCCTGTGATCCAGAAAATCTGCTTATATATATACAAAGAAATAATTTAGGTCAGTCTATTAAACCATTCGTTTTCTGCGAGTTAGGACGATTTCAGACTCCTGGTGACCAGCAAAGGTCCTAAAGTAAGAAAAAAGCCGTTCACTCTCCAGCCTCACGGCCTCATATTGTATGGATGTTGCTTGTGAATGTGTACGGATACAACTTGCAACACTCAAATACTTGAACAATAAAGTAATGAAAAACTGAATCATTTCCTGCGTGAAGTCAAAGCAATGACTGTTGTCTGGATGTGCAAATGGTATCCGATCTACTCCTTTCTTTCAGTAAAGGATGTCAAAGCCAATCACCAGCACTCGCTCAGCAATTACCAGATCCATCTGAACTCCTTATTACTCCAATTATAAGTCAAGCATGCCTTGAAATCACACACACACAACCTCAGACTATTGTCCCAGGTCGGTGAGGTTGGTCTACCGCTGCGAGGAAGGATGTGACCCATGTAATGACAGAGGAAATGAAGGAACTGGGCTTTGATTGGGCTTTTCAAAAAAAATTTTGAAGTCAGGAAATGTTTTACTTTTGAGACAGGATATTGGGCGATTTTAGCAGTTGGAGAACAATTTGTAGATCGTGACTGAGATCAGGAAAATGTACAGATGGAGTGATGCAGTAGGAGGTGGGGTACTAACGGCAGCCAGAGGCTATGGGGCAGCTACATGTTTCACAGTTTTACAGTTATTATTACTATCATTATTATTATTATTATTATTATTATTAATAATAATAATATTATCATTGGGGCCTTCAATTACCAGAAGTCAACCAAAACACATTCTTATTCCAGAAAAAAATGAACAGAAATTATGCAATTAAACAGCTGCGGTGAATTTCATGGTCTACATTTTTTTCAAGTATGTCTGTAATGCCTCCTCAGTAGTAGCTGGTGATTAAATGAAGACTAGAAACATTCAGAATTTGAAATGTTGCCTAACATAAGCTTAGCAATTATCATTTTGGCAACACTTACACTGAGCACCTTTCCGTTTTAATCAGGGTTTTATCGGTAGCACCACCGTCCGTCTTAATGTGGACTGCTGCAGAACCTGACCACACTGTCCATACGGCAGGTGAAGGCAGGGATGTACCATTTGGAGAGGGGCTGCTCATTTATTCCCCTGGTTTGTCAGTTAATGGCCGGCGTGTTTGTATGAGGAGACAGAGCTCGCAAGTGCTCAGTCCGCACCAAGTGCTGAGAAGTGCACATCAGTCTGATTTTTGATAATCAAGGCTCAATGCAGCAACAATTAAACAGTTGGCTAAAAATGATGGTCTAACTCTGGCTTTAAGACCATGCATACTGTTAGTGACTACTGTCAGAGAACACGCTCTCTTGTGTGTGAGTTGGATGAAACACACTGTCAGGCTTTGTTCCTATCTGAATAAAATACACTAAAGTGTCTGTTTTAAAATAATAGACTTCAATAAGGATTAATAAGGTATAATTATTCATAGTATACACTTTCCATTAATTTCCTACATCAGTTAATTACTTGATGACAAAGCTGGGTCTCTGTTGAAGTCTTGAATGTATTCTGCTTTTTCCAGAGGCAGAGCTTAATGTGTTTCTAATGTGCGGATGTCACTGAACCCCCCGGTTTTCCTTTTTCCCGTTCTATAGGTTTGAATGGAAAAGTACAGAAATGGTAACTTGAAAGTACAAAAAACAGTTTTTGTGAGGAAATATAATAAAGGAGGATGAGGTTTAGCTGTGGAATTTTGTTTCATTTATAACAATCTCTACACTTCCAAAAAGACTGATGAGAGAAGATGCAGAGAACAACTCTTAACTTAAAAACTGCTGGTTTGAACACCCACAAATTCCTGCAACTGTGAACATGTTCAGCTCCCCAACAACTCCTGATTACAAAAGCAAGACATCAGTCTGTCGCTGAAAGATTTTCTTTTCAGGAGATTTCTTTGATCATAGCCAGTAATTATGAACCAAAATTTGCACCCACATGCACGTGCAGCCACGGCTTATAATTATGCTGTGTCTACACAGTCCTGTCAGTCAAAGCTTTGGGAGAAATATGGAGTGTGTGTGTTCACAAATCTAAATGGACCAGAATCAGCGGATTAGCATGTGGACTTCTGTAGAGCTGTCAGTTGTGAATGCTGCTTTGGAATTTTTCTCACACACACACACACACACACACACACACACACACACACACACACACACACACAAGCACACTATGCAGCTCTAAATATCTACAACCTTCCACCCACAATCCATCCCCGAAATTTGCGTGTGAGCAGTTTCAGCAGCTGTTGTGTTGGCGTGTGCATTGTGTGTGTACCTAAAACTTATGCACCTGTGCTTGTGTGTGTGTGTGTGTGTGTGTGTGTGTGTGTGTGTGTGTGTGTGTGTGTGTCTGTGTGTGCATGTGTATTTGCCTACAGAACTACAGCAGGCTGACTCAGCCTTGACAGTACCAATCGGAAACAGGAGACAAGGACTTGGCTAACAACATAAGCCGGCAGCAAGGTCAGATGCAGACACACACACACACACACACACACACACACACACACACACACACACACACACCTTTTGTCTTTACCTGCCATAATGGAAATGTCTGTATATCTTATCTTAAACAGATCAGAGGATTTAATTGTTTCTAAGTGCTTTAAAGCCAGTCGACAGTTAAAAAGAGAAAGCCGAGCGAAGGATGGATGTGCCAAAGTGTGCGATTAAAGCCGCTTGTTGGGGAGGAGGGCAGGAGGGGGGTGGCGGGGGGGGCATAAATATCGTCCTTTTTTGGACACTTCTGCTTTTCTACTCTGTCACTCTCTTTCACACACACGGCGGACCAGCCCACTTCCTTACCAACCCCATCTCTCACAGCGCTGCCCGGACTTCCCACTGCAATTACTTATAAAAACTTTTCAGGACCGCCACACGTGGTCTGGTTTTTAAAGAGCTACATCCCCCTCCTCACGTGGTGCGGGGGGTATTGAGTCGTCACAGACCCCCTGAATGATCACCGAAAAATAAGGCGGCGTAGACAATAGCTCGTCTTGATGAATTCAATTCTTTCAGGACCCTGTACCGTTGTCCAGGCAGCTCCGGGCAAAACAATCGTTGCTTTGATAGTCCAAGAAACACACACTCACTCAGCTGCTCTTAGAAACTTCCTCTAACTACTTCCGAATTAGGATCTAAAGGTAACATACATCTGACCGGAACCTGGGTTAAGTTCAGTTTTCTTATTCCTAGAAGTCTTCTAATGAGGTGTTTCCAGCAGCTTAAGCTGGTGTGAGGCACAACTAATAAAGAAGAAACAACAGCACGCTCGCTTCTGATGCGAGTGAAAAAAAAAACAAAAACAAAAACAGAAAAACAAGATGACAGCTTGAACTGACCTGGTCTGCGGTGGAAGCGGCAATGGTGTTCGAATCAGACATGATTTGATGCTGTGACCCAGTGGTGCTTCTCTGCCGGCCACTGTAGTCTCCTTCATTCACACCTTGCCTTTCAGTTCCGCAGCGAAAGAGGGGGGAGAAAACACAGTATACCCTCCCTTTTGCCCTGGCTTGATTAATGCCTGAATTACTTTCACCTCATTTCATCTGATGGAGCTCTGCTTCCTCTCCGCCTCTCTTGCTCATTCGGCATGGTAGCCCACTCTCTCTCCTCTCTCTCTCCTCCCTCTCCCCCCCTCCCTTCCTTCTGTGATTCCAGCTCTGACTCCCCTCCATCCATCCCTCCCTCCTTTGCGCTCTTACTTTTTTACTCACCCCTCCCTCTCTTTCTCCTCTCACTCTTTTACTTTCTCTATCTGTATTTCACCATTTCAGGAATATGTGCCCTCCCTCCTTCTCCTCCCCCCACTTTCCCAACTCCCCACCCCCCCACCCTCCCAAAAAAAAAAGACACAGGAGAGATCCACAGTCTTTTCCCTCTACCTCCACAATGAATGGCTCGTTGTCGCTGTAGCACCTAGGCTGAATACAGAGCAAGTAAGCGGGAGAGAGGAGGACCGGCAGTGGTGGAGGGGACAGGGGGGTGTTGAACTTCTAGTTAAGCTGGCCGGAGTAAAGTGGGGGGAGGTCTGGAGCACCCATGGGCTACGGCCAAGCTCTCTCTCTCTCCCTCACTCTTTCTCCTAACAGATTAAAGTGAGGAGACAAAAAAAGAGAGGAGACCACAATTGAGGAGCCCGCACGCCTTCCACCGGACTCCCCTGTCCCCCCTTCTTTCTCTCTGTCTCTTATTTCTTCCGTTTGTTTTCAGAGGCAGCTGCTGCAACTCTGCAGATCACCAACAACTTCCCTTTCAGTGGCACTTGACTCTTCCAAATCCTCGTCCGTCTCTACACCCCGACATTGCCAATGCCCCCCCCCCCCCCCACACCCGCCTCTGCCGTGTCACACCGAGGGACCGGCCGAGCCAAAGCCCTCCTCCTCCGCCTCGTCCGCGACGCGTTCACAGAGCTACACCCTTTCAAATTCAAGCGCTTCCCTCCTGAGCCTCTGTTTTGTTGCACACATTGTTGTTGCTTGTTTGCCACCATATGGCTAATGGCTGCCCACAACAAAAAGAGCGAGGAGAAAGCAAGGAAGTGAGTGTCTGAGTATAGAAAAAGGTAAAAGTGTATCCACAATAGGGGCGTGATTGAGAAATCAACAAAAACGTTGCGGTGGAACGAGACGAGCCGTCTTTCAACGTGTCACTCAGAGTTGATCCCCTGACTGGATGCGGTGTGAGTAATGTCAAAAGTTGACCAGCAATTGGCGCCCTGCCTAATGGGTGTTTGATAGCCGGGGACAATGACTGCTGCCGCTTGAGTGGAGGCCCTCCAGTTATGTTTAGCACGAGACGAGCATCGCAGACAGGAAGCTATTCATTTGTCTATCAATTCAGAGGATTAGAATCTCACAGGGGATCCAATAAAGGAATCATTACCATATACCCGCCCTATTCACTGTGCTGAGGGGAAGTACTGAGGGCAATGAAAACAAGCGCTCCCAACAAATAGTCTGACATGTTGACACATTTATAACAGACATGTTATTGTGTCAGAGTTACTGCCGCACTTTCTCCATTACTTTTGTATTTCTTTGCAGCAGTGAAAAACACTTTTTTTGATGATGTTATTTTGGTAGAAGTTTGTTTACCTAGTTTTTAGTTTTTTAGATAGACTCAGCTTATACGTGTGCATAGTCCAGGCCAATATCAGCTGATACTGGCTTATTCCATGTATATTGAGTTGCCAGCTGACAAGTAACAAGAAAAGTCAGTACAGAAATGCCAAACTAGGTTTAAGGTCATTGAGAAACAGTGTGATCTGGTGACAGATCAGGATAGGCTATGACAGCGACAATAACTGTGATTGGTCAGTTTAGGCTGTATGTGTGTCTGTGTGTGTACATTTAAGAACTTAACTATGGTAGATCATTAGCTCCTCCACAGAGATCCAGTCACTTCTTAGTAGCTCTGCCTCTGGGGGGTCTGTTGGCGTCAGATTAGGTCAAATCTAATGAAAAGCTTAACAACTGCACCCCCCCAAACACACACACACACACACACACACACACTCTTAACTACACTGTAATCATGCAGGTATTAAGTGTGGGGGCATTCACTGAAAACTCAGTATGAATTTGGTGGGGACAAACAGATCCTAAACTAAATGCTTGTTGTGGCTGCAGTTGGCCGTTGGTGGAGAGAGGGGAGGACTTGTTTCGTAAAGTAATTGCCCTATTATGTTAGGTCATTTAACTCTAATTAGAGAAGCACAGATGCTGCTGCTGATAACAACAATGACTTGTTAAAATCCTCACTTGTTTCTTTATGTGCGTGCTCAACAGCAAAACGGCCTGTGGGAAAGAGGATTTTCACATTTTCAGCCACTGAATCCTGTTGATGCCACTGACACGAAGACTCTGAACTGCTCTCTCAGCTCACTCCTCAGTGCACCTCCACGTCCGCCCACTGCATACGGGCACGTATTTATTGCGCGCACGGGGTTGCTTATTAAGTGCAGGGGTACTAAAATAAATAATGTATTTATGTCTCAAGGAGTGGGTTTGTTCAGTTTGGGTCTACAACTAACTAGACTAACTGCTCATGGAGTCATAAAGATATCATACCAGTTTTGGCTTCTCTTCACACTCAAACCATCATGTTTTTCAAATAATACTCTCCAGAGAGGATCAGAATATGACGGTTTTGTTATTGTAGTACAACTACGTTTTTCCTAAAAGAGGCAATACTGTGAAGTACTTCAGTTATCTTAAGAATGTGTACAGTCTGCATTCAGTTGTACACACGAAAAATGACAGCAAGTTACAGGAAGTGTTGCATTCAGCTATGGATGCAACTAATAATCATTTGCATGACCAATTGCTTGCCGAGCTGGCAATTATTTTCTCAATTAACAGAATCGGAATCAGAATCAGAAAGCTTTATTGCCAGGTACGATTTTACACATACGAGGAATTTGCTTTGGTGAGGTTGGTGCATGACACATCTATTAAAAGAAGTTATTAAAAAAGTTAAAATATAACAGTAAGTGAAAAATATAACAGTAAGTAAAAAATATAACAATATAAATATGTATACACAAGTCTTTTTTTTTTTGTACAGAAGCACAGTCTGTTTTTTCAGAAGGAGTCCAAGCAGAGCGGTAATGTAACACATAGAGTTATGGTAGTGTCAATGTGACAGTAGAGGCAGAGGTGGAGTGTGAAGAGTGTCAGGGGGGTTCTGGGCCTTGTTGATAAGGCTGACAGCAGACGGGAAAAAACTGTTCTTGTGGCGTGAGGTTTTGGTCCTGATGGACCGCAGCCAGAAGGGAGCGTGTCAAAGAGTTTGTGTCCGGGGTGGGCAGGATCAGCCACAATCTTACCTGCACTCCTCAGGGTTCTGGAGGCATACAGATCCTGGAGAGACGGGAGATTGCAGCCGATCACCTTCTCTGCAGACCTAATGACACGCTGCAGTCTGCCCTTGTCCTTGGCAGTGGCAGCAGCGTACCAGATGGTGATGGAGGAGCTGAGGATGGACTCAATGATGGCTGTGTAGAAGTGCACCATCATTGTCTTTGGCAGATTGAATTTCTTCAGCTGCCGTAGGAAGTACATCCTCTGCTGTGCTTTCTTGATGAAGGAGCTGATGTTCAGCTCCCACTTGAGGTCCTGGGAGATGATAGTTCTGAGGAAGCGGAAAGACTCCACAGTGTCAATAGTGGAGTCACAGTGGGTGATGGGGGCAGGTGAGGCTGAGTTCTTCCTGTAGTCCACAACCATCTCCACTGTCTTTAGAGCGTTGAGCTCTAGGTTGTTCTGGTTGCACCAGGTCACCAGATGGTCAACCTCCCACCTGTAGGCGGACTCATCGCCATCAGAGATGAGTCCGATGAGGGTGGTGTCGTCCGCAAACTTCAGTAGCTTGATGGACTGGTGACTGGAGGTGCAGCTGTTCGTGTACAGGGAGAAGAGCAGAGGAGAAAGAACGCAGCCCTGAGGGGATCCGGTGCTGATGGTCTTTGCGTCGGAGATGTGTTTCCCGAGCTTCACACACTGTTTCCTGTCAGACAGGAAGTCTGTAATCCACCTGCAGGTGGAGTCAGCTGTGAGAGCTTCTCCTGAAGCAGGGTTGGGATGATGGTGTTAAAGGCAGAGCTGAAATCCACAAACAGGATCCTGGCGTAGACTCCTGTGGAGTGCAGGTGTTGGAGGATGAAGTGGAGGGCCAAGTTGACTGCATCGTCTACAGACCTGTTGGCTCTGCAGGGGGTCCAGGAGAAGGTCGGTGATGTCTTTGAGGTGTGAGAGCACAAGGCACTCAATGGACTTCATGACCACAGAGGTCAGGGCGACGGGTCTGCAGTCATTAAGTCCTGTGGTTCTTGGCTTCTTGGGAACTGGGATGATGGTGGAGGACTTGAAGCAGGCTGGCACGTGACATGTCTCAAGTGAGGTGTCAAAAATGTCAAATAACAGACACAGTGTTTCGTCTAAAAAAGCGATAAAAGTAATGATCTGACCAAAAGTCCAGAAAGACCAAAAGTGTATTCAGTTTGTTATTGTGGAAGACCACAAAAACAAGCAAACACAACTTAAAAAATGTCTCAAAGGATTGATAATCAAAAAACTTTTACTAATTAGATGTTTCCTAAATTTTCTGTTGACTGACTAATCATCCTGCCCAAATAAGACTTGGAAAAGATGTGACCAGAAGCTCTTGGTTCCAGTAGCTTTCACATGTAAACAAGCACAAGCCAAACTCAGCAGACAAGAGCAAAAAGACAAACGACCAGAAGGGCACATAGCAGATACACTGATAAGGTCAGAACAGATCTCCTCTTTCCTCAAGGCTTTCCTGTCAACTTCCAAGCACATGCCAGCATCTATTATGGCTGAACCTGGGGCCAAGCACACACATCGATCCTAAACTCAAACAACAGATGGCCACTTTTCAAGACATTCAAGTGGAGACTGAGGAATACAAGAAAAAACATATGAATCTTCCTTTCTTACTCTCTTTTTAAGCTCCAGCTCTGACAAACCAGCATCCTCACTGATTTGAAGATTAATGCAGCCTGGGTCTCACATTTCCTTACTAAGCGCTTTAACAAGACTTTTAAATCAAGCAGGTAATGAAATGTGCTTGCGGCATGATTTCAACACACCATGCTGTAATTAGGAGGCAGGTTGGAGTTTTAGCCATACAAACAGATGATGGAGACAGAGGAGGTGGCAATGCAATTTAAGCAAAGGTTACTATGACAGAACACAGATGTATCCTAACAGTCAATCCTGTCATGTGTTTGACTGCTTAGACTGGAAGACAGTTTAAAATAACTATTCTTACTACATTACCACATTACCACATCTTGCTATTCTTGATGTGTATGACAACTTTTGCTGAACAGTAGCACCACACAACATAAGTCCTGCGAACACATTGCATTTCCTGTAGCTACTTCACAATAAAGGCATCCAGCTGATGTGCAGGTTTCAGTGTAAAGCAGCAGGAACTTAACACAGTGTTACAACTGTGGGAAGGCAGTCAGTGAAAGTAATAATTCTGAAATCTCAAATGGAATAGGAACAAATTAAACAGGTGTATTTTTTCCTCTTGGCCACACTTGGCCTCAGGTGACCTTCACTCCAAGAAAAGACGACTCAGACACACTTTCAAGTCCAGGGTTTAAATTTCACAGAGTGTATATGGTGGAGCTATGGGAATCATTCAGGTGTTTTTCAGAACGTGAAGGACAAAGAGGTTTCGAGAAGGAATGACTCCTCAAACATAATGGAATAGACGGCAGGTTGGGGCAGCATGGTGGCAAAGGAAAGCACGAAGGAGGTGACAGACAGATGCACCACTCAGACATAAGTCTGAAGAAGAAAATAATCTCCTTTCCTTTGAATTCTTTTCATTTCATCTCCTCTCTCATGATTTTCTCTCCTTTTTCAAAGCACTCTTATCTGTGTTGACAAAAAAAATTCAAATATCACTGCCTACTCATGAAAGATGTGCCTCTCCCATGCCTTTCTTTTATGGGCTGAGAAAGTTTTGTGATCCAAAATGCCAATGAAACACAATTAATATTCAGTGAAAAGTTACAAAACTATACACAGTGTTGCCTTGTGTGCATTTCCTGTGTGTTTCCCTCCACAGTTTGAAGTCTGAACTTTCTCTGTTGAATAAATATAGATTTTTTAATTATTCTTGTCCAATGAAACAATAAAACATACCATCATTTAGCAAATATTAACAATTTTTCAAGATAGGTTTGTCCAAACCAGTTCAGAGTGCAATACAAGAGTCAAACAAACAGGTAGCTTGCACAACTTACGGTTCACTTTGAAGAACACACACACATACAACCATCAACCCATGGACATACACAAGAAAAGACGCACAAAACAAAAAGAGCAAACTCCAAAGCCGAGGTCAAGCAAACACAGTTTCACCTCGAAACATCCTAGTTGATGTTCACTGGCTGAACTGAAAGGGTGGAAAACAGTCCCGAAGCAGACTTCATAACAGAATGGTCAAACCTGAATGGACATTGGTCTCTTCTGCTGTTGCTGCTTTTCCAAGAAAAATAGATACCTTTAAGGCTTACTGGTTGTCTGACAGCAGCACCATAATCTAATGCTGTTTTTACTGTTTCTAACTCAGAGAGTCACACACAGTGCCTTCACCCTGATGGTGGAAGATGGACACAAACCTTTGGGAAATAAAGCATAGGAGAGAAGTTGAGCATTATGGTTAATTTTAATAGATTTAGCAATGAAAATGTCTAGCTTTCAAATATTAGTTGTATTAGTTGTTGCTTCAGTGAATAATAATACAGTTTGCCGCATTCACTCAGGCCATTCAAAAGACAAATACAAACAAACTGAGGGCACAAACACGGCCAACGCAAGTATGCGAACACAGACGCTTCAGAAGCGTGTCACCTGAAACCTCTTAATGCCCACATGAGGTGTCTCAGTGTGTTCATTCGATGTAAAGGTCATGTTGGAAGATGAAGATGTTCTCTCCTACTTCTGGTTCAGCACTTCCATAGTGGATAGCAAGCTGCTTCTACCCAGGGAAAAGCTGGACAACCCACACAAATCGAAGACCTGGGACTTGGACAAGGACGGCTTTGGTGTTACTATGTTCTTCTGAGAGCGCTCACAGTCTGAGCGTTACAGCTTCATTCATTGGCACATTTATGACACTTCATCACCTCTTCACTCAGACAGGAATTGAAAACGCTTTAACAGACGCCATGTCTGTTTACTACTGTGGTCATGGAAACGCTCTGATAAGCTCCATATTGTCCTCTTGAGTGCACAAGACAGAGCCGGCTGGGCCATACATTGTCATTTATGCTCTCATAGTTGCGTGGATGTTTGACACTATAAGGAGCTTTAAATAACTTTAACTGTGTGATCTTGGTGATTTGGGCTTTAACTGAGTAAATAGCGGCATATTAATTTGACGGCCTCACACACGACTTCTTTAATATCCATGGATAAACCTGCTTTTACACTGAAAGGCTAATCTCACAGAGAGCCAGCAGTCATGTCTGGGCTTATTACATCCTCCTCGATCTATATATCTGTCCCTTACGGCAATTAGGTTAATATCTCTTCACCTCTCGTTAGCTCAGCATGCCTGTGATGGGACGTCTGACTGTGAGAGGGGCCTTGAACGGAAGGAGGTATCGACAGGCCTGACTCTCTCTTCCCTCCTGAGCGTCTCACATGAGGAAAAGCTGAGAGCGGACGGCAGGACAGTCGAGAGAAGATGTGATAAGAGTGAAGTGAAGACAGGATGAAATAAGTGACGGGAAGAGCAGTGAGGAGAGAACTTCAGAGGGTTGAGATTCACAATATAGGACAAGCACCGCAGGAGCCGCCGAGTGGAAGAAACACAAAAAGCTCAGTTTTGCAACAGCAGGTCGGCTTTGTCCGGCGCAACAAAAGGACAAAATGTGTTGAGGCACGGTTGGAGGGAAAATCAACCTTTCTTCCTCAGTCCAAAACAGCCAGCTCTTTAATTGGAAGCAGGGGAAGAAAGTGTGTTTCAGGGGGGGAAATGGGGCAAAAACATCAGTTGCAGCGTGAATAAAAAAAGAGAAAATAACAGAGATAAATAAGAGATCCAAATGAGTCGTGTTTGTCTAGCAGTCCAGCTGACCTGAGCTGAACACGACCTGACCTGGCCACTCCGGACACCCAAGGGAGAAAGACAAATGACGGCGAGGAAGACGAGAGAGTAAAAACGAGGGAACAGAGAGATATTTCCAACGCTTGGTTTAACCTGAAGTTTCCATGATAATTTCTCTGCCCATCCCTCACTGCTTTGGCTGGGAGGGCCCCAGCTGTTCGGTCTGTATAAATAGCGTGAGGCTTCAGCTCGGACCCCCGGGGAGAGCAGGGCTCATTGGAGGGAAGGCATGGGAACAAATCAGGCCGGAAAAAGCACACAACATACACATTTTGACAAACATATGGGACCATTGCTGGGGATGAAAGTGTGGAACATGTGACTGAAGTTGGCCTCACGTGGCAGAAGTCACTGTTGCGCTTGAAATGTGACGAGAGGAAGAGCAAAAGGCAGAGGGAGAAAGAGCTATGAAATATGTCTTCTTTATTCATTAAAGCGATGAAATGCCATCCAAGATGCCAAAGCCTCTTGTACATCTTGTACCTCTTCAAATTGTAGGCAGAGATAGCAACGTCAAAAGCCTAAATAAGCTAAATTAGCTTTTCTGCCTGTGTACCTGCATGCAGCAGCTTACACATCATTGAGTCTGTCAGTCTGACTGAGACTGAAAGTGAAATTAAAAAGAAAAGTTAACGTGCACTCAGAAACTGTAACAAAACAAAATTTATTAACAACAAATTTAACAGTTAATTCCAAAAGATTTCAGCATCTCACATGTGTGTTTGCTGCTCTAGGAGATAAGAAACTGAATATCTTTGATATATTTCAAAACAAGCCATTTAAATCATTAAAGTTGGCCTTTGGGGAATTGTGATGCATTTTTGGCCATTTTTGACCAAAAAAAATGAATCAATTGATGGAGAAGGTAATCTGAAGATTAGATCAGTAATGAAAATAATAATTTGTTGCTAGTATAATGTATGTATGTGCCACCAGTAGTGTAATAAATGTCCAACGCAGGCTTGATTTTCATGTTTCATGATGGAAAGTAAGAACTTCAAACTGGTGAAACAGTTCATCTCACTCCTTCTCTTGCCAAGCACATTTTTAAAGCTGCCCTAACAACAAATGACTATGTGTAATGTGAAAGGGCTTTGAGAGAATTACCACCCAACTCTGCTTGCTCTATGGAGCGTTTTAGCATCTTTCAGTTTATTATTTTAGTCTTACAGCCTTCAACTTTGTTTGATTTCACAACGATCTGCGACCGCTGCAGAGCATTTAGCAGCTAATGAACTTGGACTCCAATAATATGAAATATGACTCCAAATGAATGCTAATGTTACTCTGTGGATGGATACATAGGGAATTGTTAGCTAATGCGCTCACTACATTAACTATGTCAGTGTGGCTTTACAGTTACTTCTGCTGCTGCACGTGGCAAAAACAACAACAAAACAATTAATGCAGCTTTAAAGTTGTATTTTCATTGTTTCCCTTGAAGTGTAACGGCAATAAGAAAGAACTCGAATTACCAACCACTAATCTTTCAACTTATATTAATGCCAAGTGCTGATAGGAGGAAAATCCATGAAATGGCAAATGCTATTGATGAAAATCAATAACATATGAGCAAAACAGGAATAAGGAATGAGAGAGAAAACTTACAATATGCAGTCTTTTTCAAGCCTAGCTGTACTGGCTTGGGCACTGTAGGACTGTAAAAAGTGCAACAGCAGATTTTTATGCTGTATCTAATAAATGATAAAATGCATGTTACTAAAACTACTCGTGGGGAGAGCCTCCCCCCAGCCCTGTGGATGGCCGGTAATCAAGCTGTGAGGATCAACAGTCAGCATCAAAAAGCTTCCTATTTCATCACTAAGGCAGCCTGTGTGACGGCTCTTCTTCCTTGATGACATTATTTTCCACCTGCATCTGTGCCGGTCCAGTCATGTTTGACTGGGCAGTCAACGCAGAGCTTTTCCATCATGTTTTCAAAGCCTAAAAGCCATTATTTAATCAGACAGATCAATGCAGCGATGCTACAGATTGCATGTCTGAAAGGGGCTAAAGAGGGGAAGAAATGGTGAGAGGAGGAAAAGTGATAAATAACACAGGGGAGGTGTGTAGCCAAGCGGGAGAGGGCTGTCCGGCCCTGAGAAAAGCAGACCCCCCCTCGTCCCAGGCTTATAGCTGCCATTCAACACTCACATACACACACAGAGCCAGGGAGCAGGTTGGGTTCAAGCGCAACAAATTACCTAAATATGGTTCTGAAAGGGCCTTTGAAAAGAGTTCAATTGGAAGCCGTTGAAAATGATCATAATACTAAAAGAAACCAGGGGAGATTTAAGAGCCCCGTTGTGTGGACACAATGTCAGAGCCCTGTCCATAATTTCACTGACTTCAGAGGACGAGAGAGGAAGAGTGTGAAGTCCCCTTTTTCTAACTTGCTTGTATTTTTTTTGTGGAGTTGGAGGGAGGGAGACCCATTAACCAGAAAAAGACGGGGAGAGGAAGAAAATCAGAAAAACGAAATTTTCTGCCTGAGTGGTTTTTCCAAATGAAATCTAAAGGTCCGAAACACAATGGAGCCCCTTTTTTCTTTGCTGTGTGTGTGTGGGTGGGTGTGTGTGTGTGTGTGTGCGTACACAGGGGGTTGGTTGGTGGTGGGTTACCTTTTAAAGAGTGCCCAGCAGTGGACGTGTTTGGCATTTGTGGCCCTTGTCCCTCAATTGTACGTTCGCCACAGTGGCTGTTGCAGTCGCCACTAAGCTGACGCTGGGCGCTGCCTGTGCTCTGTACGCTGGCTCGTGATTTTTTTTTTCTTTCATTCAGCTGGTCAGTCAGGGGGTGAAATCAAAAAACAGAAATCATGTCTGACTCTTCTCCCCCCACCTGCCCTCACGGCTCTTTCTCTCTCGCTCTCTCTTGGTTCACATCTGTTTGTTGGCTCCTCACCCCAGAGGCTGTCAACACGGTTGCTGAGCACTGCTGTTAACTAAACTGGCTGATTGGCAACTCAATATGTTTCTTATATAAGGACAGAGAGAGCGGGAGAGGCACTGTCTACTTTCACCAGGAAGAAGTGTACTCTGGTTATGTGGAGCACATGGGTAACACTTTACCGACCATACACAGCTCCAGAGGCCATAAGCAATAACAAATATTTGGCAACATTCACAGTCCTGCACATGGACCATGACTACAAACAAACCAGTTGGTGAATCAACTTTTCCAAAAAAAAAAAAAAAACCTCAACACATCCCAAGTGAGACCAGAACTGCCCCATGGGCCACAGTTTGGGCTGCTCAATTTTGTCACACCCTCTGAGCTAAAGTCTGAGCCCGGAGTTACTAAACAGATTGTGTATTATTTTAGAATTTAATATAAAAATGAACAATGGTCAGGAGAATGCTTCCTACTTGTGTGTGTGTGTGCATGTGTGCGTGTGTCCTGACCTCTGGGAGGTTGTGGCTCTAGGTGCCACTATTTCTTTCCATTTGGTTTCCACTTCACAGCCTACAGCACACATTAGCCACGCAACCCCCTGGGAAATGACGCACACATACGCAGACACACACAGTGAGTGACACGCTCATTCTCTCTCACAGCCACACACACACAAAGGCTCCCCACAGAACCGTGAGGTACACAGAACCATAGGGTAATTACGGTCTTACAAAAACACATTCTTTTGTTAGAACAATGTGACGGTCGATATATTGTTACACTTTTCCAGACACCATCATTAATTCTTCTTCTCACACGCCTTAAAAACATAACACACACAGCATATGTTCTAGTTAATCTACATTGCTTGAATGTTTCTGCAATTCACCCAGACGCAACTATTTATTCCAACTAGGCTAAGGTATTAACCTTTTGAACCCCAAGTAGCTTCTGGGCATTTTTTTGATCCTGTAACATTTTTAACCACTGTGTTGCCAATATTGGAAAAAAATGGGGGCTCCACATGCTAAACATATTGAAATATTGCCATTTTTTTCCAACCTCCTCTCCTCTCTGCTCTGCAGTGCAGTCAACTTGTTGTCAAGTGGCTGTAGGGGTCAGCGTAGTTATTTGGGCAAAACTTTAATGGAGAAATGATGATGTGATTTTGAAGAAATATCATTATTTTAAGATGAGATTTGAATAAAGCGTTTGTAGCACATGATTTGTTTCCGGCTTTGATAAATGCTTAAATTTTGTTGATATTTTAAAGGAAACACGCCTATCAAACTCACTATTGGGTTATGGGGTTCAGAGGGATAAATAAGTCAGTTGAGCCTGACTGTAACTACATCACCACACCTGCAGTTCCAACAATTCCAACAGTGACACATTTCCTCTTGCAAAACACTCTGAACCCAGACCTCCAGTACTGGTTTCAAGAAGCTTATTAAAAAGGTGTATCACGTTAGGAAGGCTACAGCATTTCTCTGAGTCAGATACATATTTAATCCTTTAGGGAGAAGACTTGCTTCAGAATGTGGACCAGAAAAAGCTGATCAGGACATCCCTTTACGGCTTATGGTGCACTTAGAATTCCTAATCAGTCCAGAAAAGTAACAGGCTAACATTAAAAGACTTGCCAATGTTTATCTTTGATCAGAGGCCAGTCTCCAGTGACCTCGTCCTCCATTTGGCCTTCATGGTGATGGAGGGGCAGCAGGGTCTGCACAGCCAGGCAAAGTAAGTAGACAATAAGTAGGCAAATGAGCAAAACCTCAGCCCAACTCCTCCTCCTCCTCCTCTCACACCCACGTACATACACCCAAACAGCAGACATTTTAATGACGAGTCGAAACGAAGTAACTAAGGAGCAAAAACAAAGAGACAGCTATCCGTCCAGTTAAAGCTAGTGCCAGGGCACCATCTGCTCATCCGCTCAGTGGAAGCGGTGGCTTCCAGGGCAGTCAAAGACAGTGCAGGAAGATTGAGGAGAGGGGGGCTCCCTTTGAACGCTGTGAACGAGGAGGGGAATTAACTTTGGACAGAACGAGTCCCGGCAGAAGGCTACCAGCCGAGCCAAGCGGTAGCAGGAAGCGAGCGCCTTGTGTGTCACGAGATTTACGGTGACGGGTCCATCCACCAACCATCTGGACCAGCAGAAGTAAATTAAACACACTGAAGAAAGGGCATGGACTTACAAAAAAGAAAATGCTGAGAAAACACACCAGGAAAGGGTACTTTGCACTCTTCAAGCAAGGTAGAGATGATATGGATAAAACAGGAAATGATAGAGGAATAAAGGATTTTTATAACTTCATCAACTCGTTATGAATGTGAAAAGATGGACGAGCTCAAGGAGAAGGAGGAACGGCGTAAACAGTGAGGTGACAGTCAGCGATGGGAGAGCAAGATTCTGTCCATAACTCTCTCTCTCTGTCACACACACACACACACACACACACACACACACACACACACACACACACTTTCTTTCACTCTTTGTTGATGTCTCTAACCCACAACTGACATCACTGTCTACTGCCGCTGAAGACAACGGTCCCAGCCATGAGAAGCGACCAATCACAAAGGGCGAGTTGTGTGTAAGTGTGTGAGCGGTTGACTGCTGTCACTGCTGGAGCTGTAGCCGAGGCTCTGGGCCATGTTTACCTTCATAAATAGGACGTGTCATAAATGAATGACTGGTGAGTGGTCGGAAAGCAAGAGCTCAGAAAGGAGCACAGCTTCACGCTCAAATTGTTTGGGAAGTACAGTGGTGCCTGCATCTGAGCCTAATTTAAAGTTCTTAATTACTACACAGCATTTTTTTTTCTAATTAAGATTAAGCCACACATCTTCTTCTGCACGTCAGTTCAGCAATCATGAATATTTGTGATGAGAGGAGGCTCTGGCCAAGGAGGTGGGTCTGATATGAGGTTATTAGCATCTTACAGTAATAATATAGCAGAAGGATGCAAAAGGCACAGCTCACCATGCAGTGTGGTATGGGATGCATTCCACCTTTTTCATATAGCTTTCCAGTTTTTGAGTCAATAACATCCGCACTCAAACCGACTGATGGCATCTTTTAATCTTTAAACTAAAGGCTTGAACTTTTCTAAGCTCACTGAAGCTTTTTGGTGACATTGAAATTCAAGCTGTACGTCCTTCCTTCGCACTTTGTGTTTGAGAGGCTGCTGTCAGATGTAAAACACTCAGTTGGCATGTTCACTCATTGTTGGCCACTTAGATCTAATAATCAACAGACACATATCCACAACAAAACCTCTTCCATTGGGAAACAATTGAAATCCTCCTTGTGACTATCATTCAATTACATTTGAATCCCAGACAGCCATATCTGAACTTTTTTGCAAGCGTCTAACTATGCAAAAGATTGACTGGCAATCCGTTACAAAGCTGAGACAAACCCACACAAAAAAGTGCTGAGAATGAGACCCAAATCTCCATCCTCCAACTGCCTTCAAATGTTGTGAGAGAGAGTTCGAGAAGAGCGGGCAAGGCCGATAACGCCCCCCCCCCTAAGTTCAGACAGCGCGTGTGCATTTTAATGTGGATATGCATCTCAAAAGGACTTGGCAGAAGAAAAAAAATACCATCGGGGAGGAAGGCGAGGCTTCAAATGAGCGAGAATGTCAGCTGAGAGTTCTGAGTTTGTGTTTATCGCTGTCTCAAGACGGACTGAAGAACTTGGACTGAAGGGAGGGAGAGAAGTGACCTGACTGCCAATGACGCCAAACCTCTATTTAAAGCTTCGCCAGCAGCTCAGGCCCGACTCTGACACATTTACCTCTTTGGCCTCATCTCCTCTCAGCAGCCAAAGAACGCTGAGAACATGTTTCCTGTTTGCCGAAGACACAAAGATCAGATTGGGTGCTGTGAGAGCAGAGTTGAGGGATGAAGTTGCAAGGAAAGACACACTTTGGGACTCTTGGGGCAGTGTTTAGTTGATGATGTGTGCTCAGCATTGCCATGGTGAACAGCAGGTGATGACAGCCCTGCCTGCTGCACTCCACCACCAACACAACGCTTGCTCAGGAGGAAGAAGGAGGCTTATCAGCCCGTGCAAACATGTGTTTATGTTGTTTCAAAGACAAACGAGATGAAGGTGTTGGGTAATGTGGGGAAAGATGAAAAGGTGTGTCCAGGCTAAGAAGGTATTCTTAAAAACTAGAAAAGTGTCAGCACAACCTTTTGAGCCTTTCTGAAAATGTGCAGATAAAGGAAAAACACAGGAAATTGGAAATAAAAAACAGGGATACAGAGAGTGACTAAACTGGCGGTCCAGCAGCTGCATCCCACCACTGGACTCAGAGACGTGGCTGCCTCCATGTGTTTAGAAAGTTGCATAACTGTGTTACTCCTTTTAAAAGTGTGTGTTCACTGAACAAAAGTCAAACTTACCAGGATCCCGGCAAACTGCTTCTCTTCCATCCTTCAGGACCTTGTCGGCAAAGATCCCCTGCCTCTCTGCTGCCTCTCTCTCTCTCTCTCTCTCTCTCTCTCTCTCTCTCTCTAGGATGGACTCGTCCACCTCTCGCTATCAGAGTTTGAAGTTTTCTGAGGTGGCGTTTGCTCGAGTGTCTCGGTCCCCCTCGTGCCTCTTCTGTGCCGCTTGCGAACGTAGCTGGAGTGGCGTCTCTGCTTTGTGCTAATTCTGCCCTAATCCAGAAACTTTTCAATGCTGTGAAAAGAACATGTGACAGGCAGAGAGGGGTGGAGGGGTAGAGGGGAGTGGGGAAGGGGGAAGCAAGGCAACACTTTTTAGTTACTTGTCCCCTTGGCCACGTTCAAAACAAACCCCTGGTCTTTGTGTTTGACCTGCTGTGAGGTAAAAACTAAAAATACAAAATGTTTGCGCTCTGAGAGTTCAATAAACTAAGAAGAGGAAATCAAACTTCTAAGGAGGCTGTTAGAAAGGATGCAGGGAAAGAATTTAGAGAACATGTAGTAACAGATTTGCATTTTGTTGCAAAGCAGCGCCATAACAAAGTGCCCTTTTGTGTAAAGAGATTAACTGTTGGAGGAACGTTTAGACTGACTAGTGACTGTACGAATGCCAAACTCAAAGAGAATACTCAAAAACAGCCAGGATTCAGAAGGACGTGGCAGAAGTTTTTCAGGATTGAGGAGAAGCGTTCACTCATCGTTGTTCTTTATGCTCAGGTCAGATGGTCTGCGATCACTGGTCTGCTTCCATCTTCAGCTACTGATCAACAAGTTATTGTCCCCGACTTATTCCTACTAACTGGTCCATACTAAACTGGGAAAGGGGCTTTTAATTACAAAGCCTCGTCTGCTTGGTTCCAAAATTACCTGAATCTTCAGGAGCTGGTCACGCTGGACACATTTAAAGTGATTCTGAATAACTTAGAAGCAAAGACATCTGGCTGTAGATGTTTTAGAAGTCACTTCTTTTATTTGTGCTTTATGCTTTCAGCAGGTGAAACAAGTTTTGGTTGTGGATGTGCATAATGGTGCTGTTCTTCTAAAAAGCC
This sequence comes from Chaetodon trifasciatus, assembly GCA_037975065.1. Lineage (NCBI taxonomy): Eukaryota > Metazoa > Chordata > Actinopteri > Chaetodontiformes > Chaetodontidae > Chaetodon > Chaetodon trifasciatus. The sequence continues at coordinate 2,151,424 of JBBMOE010000061.1, read as the reverse complement.
TTTTAGAATCAGCCAGACCAGAGTCCGGCTGCTACATAGTCCTGGGGTAAAAACAAGCTACAAGCTAGCCCTGTTGACCCCCAGGTCCTCACACTCCCTGTGGAATATGTGCATTTCTTCAATGCTGTCCCCAGAATTACAGTGTGGTTATTTGATAACATACATTACTGTAGCAGGAATTTGCAACATCTAAACATGAAACTGTAGCAATGAAGGTCTTCCTGTATATACACATTTTGAATTAAACTGGCACAAACCAGCTATCACACTGTAAGACTAGAGCTTTCCGGGGGAGTTGGCCACTTTGCCCAGTTGATAATCCATCCTTGTCCTACCTCATTTACATGGAACTCCAATTTTATGGCACCTCCCCTTTCTCTCTTTGGCCATACATGGCGCACAGGGTTGGAAAAACATGCCAAAGTACTTCAGGGACATGTGGAAAACACCAACTTGTTGTGGGGGATATGTACAGTAAATCTGTCCATGGCTAGAGTCAAAAATCATGCAATATTTTTTGACACATATGCCAAAAGGCACACCGCATCTCAGCAAACTGCTCACCTTATCAGCAGTCTACTTAGACGTCTTGGTATTGCTTGTTCAACCTACTATCCAAAGCGCACAGACATTCAGTTTTACAGTGATATAAAAGGAGCAGCACATCCTCACATTGGACAAACTGGAACCAAACAATGTGTTATTTTGGTGGGGAAAAAAAAAAACTTCAACAGTTAAAGAATTTAACTAAACTGATTAACCAATTCATTGTTTCAGGTTTAATAACAATATTTTTTCAATCTTCCAGTCACATAACTTCTTTGGCACTGATACACTTCAGTTCTTCTTCGGTTGTTCAGTTAACTTCACAAATATATTAAGAAAGTTTCAGATGACACAGAGGTTTCCGTCAGCTCATTTTTCCATCTTGCAGTAAATCCTGTAAGCTGTCATGTGGAGCCTGGAGTGTGAGTCAAACACTGTAACTCTGCCGCAGGTCTCCCTTCATCTGACTGTCACTGACTCAGTGAATAGAAACCCTGGACAGTGAACTAAAAGCATCCCAGCAAAAAGGAGAGAAAAAGTGGCCAGAAATAGCAACCATTCAGTGTTACAAACATACAAACACACACATGAACACACTCTTACATGTACAAGAGCCTACAGGGACTCACAACGTGCCCTGAGACATCCATCATACACAGCACGCTGCACATTGATGAAAAGATGACAAGAAATGAAACTAGGTTAAAAACTGAACCTTACCATCCACAGTGTGAAATCTGAAGACAGGACAAAATAAAGGGAAACACCAACTTCTGCATGAGACCAGGGAAGCAGCCCAGCAGTGAGAAACTAACTGGTGTGAAGACTGAGGTCTGTGATCAAGTCAAAGTGCTCCCCATCCCGCTGGTTGACTCCACTAATTTATGTACCCAAGGCTTGAGCAAAGCCTATTGGGCCATCCCTGGAGGAGTGGCAACACTCTCTGAAACCTGACATGTCTGCCAGCTGTTCTGAGAGATTCTACAGGTTTTGGAAAGTCTTAAGGTACATCCTTTACAGATATAAAAGTCTGGTTAATGGCGAGATGAAAAAAGAATCGGTTTGTATAAAGTGCTCTCAGCATTTGAGGTGTCTTGTGGATATCAGGCCACGTGGCTCGCTAATAAATGTTTGATGATCAATTCATTGTTCTGGTGGTTGCATCAGCCAAATGTGTCAAATAGTCTGTGCTTCCAGCTTCTTAAATGTGAGGACTTGCTTATTTTCTCTGTTTCCTCTTATTTGAAATGACACACTTTTGGGTTTTATTCTAAATCATTAACAAACTTAGCTATGGGCCAAATGCAAAATGAGAGGCATTGCTAATACAGCAGTGTGCTTAACAACATGGGCTCAGGAAGTGAAACGGGTTTTGGTTGTGGATTATTCAGACGTGCATAATGATGCTGTTCTTCTAAAAAGCATTTCCCTCATACAGAGAGAAACTACAGATGGCCATCTTGACCTCACACCAATCAGCCCAGGATGACAAGAAGGGGGTTAGAATAGGCTGCCCTCACACATCTTTCATTTTCAACAACATTCCAACAGCTTCTCTTGCACTACCTACAGCCAGAGCCACCTGTTACCTCAGGTAACCTGAGACCTGAGGAAAAAACAAGCTACTGGGCTCATGCTAATGTGCATATGTGAGTCGATAATGAAGGCAAATGAGGAACTATGAATAAGGACAGGTTTCTGAATCAATAAAACATAAGTAAATGTACAAACAAATGAATGGTTTGATGGTGGTGGATAATGGAAATGTAAACACATTACAGATTTTGTACAGAATCAGGTTAATATATTTAGACTTTGATGACCCAGTGTTCCTCCAGGGCCATCAGCAGGCTGACATTTCTGGTTTTGTCCGTGCATACGCTCATGATCCTCTCAGGATGAACTGTAAAAACTCTGGTTTTCATCAGGTCAATCATTTAGTCAATCGTTTGTCCATTACTTTGGTCGACAAAACACCTGTAAAATGACTGACAGTCCCATCAGCTGATGAACACAGTTAACATTACAACTGTTAACATCTGCATGTTAACAGTCATTGTGAGCATGTTAGCATCCTGATTTTAGCTCAAAGCATCACCGTGTGTAAGTCCAGCCTCACAGAGCTAGTGTAGTTCTAGACTCTGAAGGTGCCAGTATGCTTCACCAGAACTGCTTGACGGATGGCTGAAAAGTGGTTCAGAAAACAGCCAGGGTCAGCAATTTTGCATTCTTATCACAACTTTTCTGTCACAAGCGCAACACTGCAAGTGCAACACTATGAACGTCTTCCATGAGAGACTGAAATTGTGCGCTCTTCCACCCAAGAGAGTTAAATCACTTCAATAAGTGACAGACAACTTAGAGGCAAAAGAAATAGTTACTAATATTGTAAAGGGGGCAAGAGTCACTAAGGTCCCCCCCCCCACCAAGGTATTTTTATCACGTTCCACTGAAACAATGGCCCATTTTCAAGCTTCAGCAACAAAAAAAGTTCACCCCATCACAAAGACTCAGAGCAACAAAGAAAAAAAAAAAAAAAAAAGCTTTAGTTTAGGCATTTTAAGGTCAGCCCTACTGACCTTGATTGAGCATTAGAACTATAGCAATATTAGCCTGCTGCCGGTAAAAAGAAATGGGAGGATGCTACATAGTTACACATTAACCACCATGAGTATTTCTTTTCTTTGGGCCCCTTTTTCTGGTGACGGAATGACCTTTTGAGCCAAACAACTGCAAGTCACGAGGCACACTGCTGAAAGATAGCTTACTTCTTATTTGCTAACCCATCTTTGAAGCTGAGAATGTACTGGGGTGAAGACACACACGAGGGACACCTGAATTACTTTCCTTTATCTAAAATACAGATGCAACACCACCTACTGCCCTCGCATAATCATACAAGCCGTTCTCAATTTGCATTCTACATCTACACTGTGGCAGTGCAGGGTCCCTCGGCCCCCTGTCTGATACGGTGTAACAACACAGTGGGTTCAACACAAAATAGCACCCATTATTGCTGGCCGTATTTAAAATGCATCATATTGTTGGGCTTGCAAAGCAGCTGTCTATTATCAATAATGTCAATATGCAGCAGTATGATTGGGACTCCACAAGCTCTGTTTTGTGATGATAGACAGCCTCTTTCTTACACTGTGCACAGAAAGGTAAATATGACTTAGAAATTGTGACAGTAGTCAAAGCAGCACTAACTATGCTTAGACCTTTGTTCAGCATGTGGTAAATAGAGCCCGCGAGCTATATGCCTCACTTTGGACTGCTGAGAAAATAAGAATTCTTACAATATGGCAATGACATTGGGAATGAGAAGATATGGGATTTTAATATGAAGTGCACAAATAAGGATTTTTTTAATAGTGGCATTTAAATGATACTGACTGCTGTGTCAGAGAGGAGAGTGCTGCAGAAACACATCATCTATAGCAGTAAATCCACACTAAAAACACCAAAAATCAAAAATAAACTAGCACTGTGGACTCTTCTAAGACATATCAGGACATCTGGGTTAAGATGAGTGTGCTAAATGGTGCACTGATGGTGTAAATAGAGCAGGAAGACCTTTTCAAAGGAACATTCTGATGATTATCAATGGCCTGCTACAACACTGGCACACAGAAGGACACACCTACTCGAGCAGAGGTCAAACTCGGTCGTGCAAGAATCCATACAGGTTGTCTTGCCACGCCTCACAAGAAAATAAATGAGTGACCACATACTCAAACATCCTCTGAAGAGCATTACAAACCAAGGATGACTTCTAGCCCAGTGGTACTTTTTGTGCTCAATCCAAGGTCGGCCCAGTGCCCAATATTAGACATATTATATGTTTTGTGTATCTTCTCTTGTTATTAATGGAATCAACATGCAGAACAGCTACAGCTCCACAGCTTTTTATTCTCACTTTTCAAATCTCATATTAACTCTCGTCTTATTTCACTGTTCTTGTCTGAGCTGTTTCATTTGCTTTAAATTTTAAGCGCTTTATTCATTTCTAAGGTTTCATTATTTTACTGATTTGGCTTTTTTATGATTTTTACTTTTTATTGCCATTTTTAACTTGGCTTCCTGTTTGTGTTTATAAGATCTTTTGTCAATGTTTTTACTTGGCTATATTGTAATTGTATTTCTGAATTAAAATAAAGGTTGAATGAATGAATGAATGAATGAATGAATGAATGAATGAATGAATGAATGAATGAATGAATGAACTTTTAGGAAATTTTAAACTCATACTGATGACAACTACGGTGATCAAGAAATATCTGCCTTTCTGGACAGCTTTGAATGACTTAACAATTACTGTGTAAAATGGTCATTATATTGAAAAGGTTGCATTACATTTAGTGATGATGTAGTTTATTGGTTATGGTAATAAGTGGAAAACAACATCAAATTTATCATATTTTTCAGCCTTGAAGTTAAATTGTTCATTTAAGACCGTACTGATTTCCGAATGTACGACAGAAGCAGGGTTGTCTGTCTGACTGTGGTTCACTGTGGTTCTGATGACTGTGTAGATTATTTCTGCACTAAGTCAGACCAGGCTGCACTTCCACCCAGGCTATGTGTACAAAACACATCTTCATGCCTGAAACATCCCTCAGCTGCTGATACTGAATTGCCGCACTCCTGAATAACACCAGCCAAGGCTAACTATGCTATAGAGCCCCCTAGTGGTAGCAGCATATAACACCACCCTGTTCTTTCCGATGGTTCCCCTTTCTCCTCCTCTCATCACAGGGCTATGTAGAGAGCTTTTGTGCATAATATAGCAGCACCATTGCTCTGTTGAACTTTGGGGATGTGTGATCAAAGCAGCTGTCATTGTGCTGTATTACTGTACATTTGCATACAGTATCACTTCTTCCATCATCTCCTTTTTCTGCAGCCCTTTCAGTGCATCTCTCCTAACCCTCACATTCTCCTATTTTGCTCAAGTCATACAGTATAAGGACATTCCACCATTCCAGACATGTCTGGACTCATGCTTCACAAAAATACCAGCAACATATCTCAGAGTGAAAACTGTCCGATGAAGGCATGGGAAAGCTCTATCATCATATATATTTACAAATATGCTACAGTGCAAATGTAACATATTCCTCATTAATTATAAGTTTACTGTCTGACATAAAATTGTCTCTTTCAACATCCATGAATCAGCTTTGACACTACAGGTATTTCAACCTGACCAGCATAGTCTTCCTCAGATTTTTGTTCATATTTAATGATTCTGCATGTTTCATTGTGTGTAAGGAGTCCAGGGAGGTGGATGGATGTCGTCTACATCCAAAATTCAAGCCGGACAGCAAAAATTTGCATCCCGCCACAGACAAACAACTAATGTCGGCCATTATCAGCCGTGGCCATGATCATAACACAGCTGCAAATGCAACATAGACAAATGATAACCTTATGTCGAATCAGTCGTCCATTAATACATTCAGCTGCCACAGATCAACTTTAGCATTAATTTTAACTTCTGTTTCTGTTCACCTGATGAATGCAATGTCCACGTGCCTTTTAGCTTTGTTTCGGTCTGCACCAACACTTATAATATGTGGCCTTTTTAGCTGCTAAATGCTCACTATGTTCATCAGCTAGTTGCTGACTTTGTCCTTCTGCAGTGTGGTGCCGTGTAGTTAGTGTACAGCTATTTTATCAGAGCTTTTTTGATGAAAAAAGCTGTCTTTTGCTACTGGAAACCAGGTTGATGAGAGTGTTGAGCATCAAACAATAAGGTTGTGGCCGTAAAAACAAAACAATGCGCTGAAAAGCACTTAAACGCTCCGTAAAGCTGAAGGCAACCACAGCTTCCACTGATAACCCTTTGTTAGTTTGTTGCTACAGGCACCATCTTTCACTTTGCATGTAGTGATGAGATCCATTGTTTTGTATGAGAATATTGTTTACAGCAGGTTTAATCTACCTCTGGCTTTAATTCACCATAAGCACTATATTTCCCTAACCTCGACCACATTTGAATGCTTCCAAACAAACAGTCCAAACATGCTTTCTTGACCATGAAGATGTAGGATAAGGGAGATGATGATGGTGCTGAGCTGTCAATGTCTGAATCCTCCGATAAGATCTCTCAGAGCATTTGGTATCTTGAATTATGATCTGATGACATTGCCCTTAAGTGGAAGTGTGGCATTCTACCACTTCACCAGTGTTAAAGGTTCCCTCTATGTCTTAACATGCCATCCACTGACTCTGCAGGGGAACTTCCTATTAATCGGTAAGCTGGCAGCTGATGTCCTGGCCTCACTGCTGGTTACTCAAATTCTGTGAGTAATAATTTCAGCCATAGTTCAAATGATCTAAAAAAAACAAAAGGCATTAAAACAGATCTTCATCACAGCCTTAGCCACTGTAGATTTTCTTGCCATTGCTTTTGTCAGCAACTCCTACGGCTGACATTCTTCTGTTGTCAGTAGGTGTTGTACGTGACCTGTTCTCATACTGTGCTGCAGGATGAGCTGCACTGGTGGGAAGTACAGTGGGGAGAACTGGTGACGGATCTGTTCCTCACGTGTCTGCTGCAGAACCAAACCTCAGAATATCTGCTGTTGATCGGAGCTGCTTAACCGCAAAATGAAGAGAACATTCCTAAATGCATGTGATCACATCTGACAATCAGCGGTGACACTTCTAAATGTCTGGAACAATTTGCTTTGTCAAAGCATTCAATTGGTGGTGTGTCATCTGCCCGTGAGCACAGTGCAATCTTGGCCGTAATTTGATACACAACCATTGTAAGAATATTAAATATTACCATCTGGCAACAAATGCTGATACTTCATTTCATGAAACAATGAAATTTTAGTACTTTTGACTTTTGAGTGCCACATAGTTTTACAGATGCACCATAGCCTGTGTTATTATTAGCATGTAATATTGTTCAGATGACACATACACTGTGCTTTTGAGCCACACATATGAAGACTAAGATGTTGGGATTAGGCCAAAGGAGTCCCTGTTCTTCAAACATGCATGAAATTGTGTTACCTACAGAGGCTCACATAAGCAAAGCAAACAGAAAACCCTAAGGCTGGATGAAGGAAAATCAGGCCTGTGTGTGTGTACGTGGACAAGTATATGGTGAGAAGGTGGGGTTACAGCCATTCATGCCTGTGTAACTTCTGTTGACATAACCTACTTTTACCGTTCAGTCCAGCAACACCACAGAAACATTATAGAAAGTATAGAACAACTGCTATTTTCATTATTGATTAGTCGGCCAATTACTGTTAATAGTGGAAAAATGCTGATCACAGCTTCCCTTGTTTAGTCTTACCAACAGTTCCAAATGCAAACATACTTTATAATGATATAACACAGAAAACGGGTCAAGATTTGCATCTGAGTAGCTCAAAACTGTGAATTTTTGGCATATTTGCTTTTCAAAAAAATAAATAAATAATCCACTAATTTTCTCGGCTCTTAAAATTGTTCAGGACGAAGTAGTGAGACATAGTACATTTACAGGCACATAGCCACACACAGTATAGTACAGTTACATATTCATGTCATGTTACATGATATATTTCCTTTTACACTGCAGTTTAATATATTCAACTAACAGTATTATTTATTGAGGTAATCTGATGCATTTTTGACTTGTTTGATAGCCTTCTAATGCCTTGTGATTGGTTTTGAGGCTCCTCAAATTACATTTATACTGTGAAGTCTAACAATTTTGAATCGAAAAAGGGGAAAAAAACACTGCATCAGTTACTCTGTATATCTTTTTCTGTCATGTAAGAAGCTGGAAAAAGCTCATGTCCCCCACCCTGCATTTTGTGTAAATCGTTAACAATTGTAGAGGAAGCAAATGATAGAGTTCAATAAAGATCAGAATGATAGCACCGACAAGCTCTTGTTTGTGTAGTTTCCCTACATCAATCATATGCATGCAACTCTGTTTCTGTCCCTATTTTTCCCAAAGTCATCCACAAGCCCCCCCTGAAGTGGCTCTATGCCCCTAGTTTGAGAACCACTAGGCCAATAGCTATTAGAATCAGTATGGGGATCAAAAATGTGGGATTCATCTCTCTAGTTCATCATGTTATGTGTTTATATCAAAAAATGATTGTTGGCCGATTTATCCTTACCAGACTTTATTAAACTTTCAAACATCAGTGTCAAAATCCAATATTGATCTGACAAAAATATCAATAAAATTAATGGAATACTGACAATGACTGTCAATCAATTTTAGCCATTTATCCTGTAACATCTATTATGTTAGGCAGATTACACAATAAAGTCAGTCCCTGTAACAACTACATACACATGTTATGAATACTATAAAACAAGGTTTGTGCTGTACTGTCTATTAGCAAATGATGCTGTTGATACATAATATGTCACCTATGTAAATCCAAACATGAGAGACAGTGTTTAAACAAGAATACACACACACACACACACACACACACACACACACACACACACACACACACACACACACGGAGCCACAATAAGGGGGAGGCCACAACCAGTGCCACGTGTTTCTCTCCGCTGGGATTAACAGCTTTTTAACTCTGCATCACAATATGAATATCTCTGCCTGGAAGCACCTTCATCAGTGTCCCTTCATGGACACGTGTTGAATACTTTCTTTTTCTTCCTTGTGGCTAGATGACACTTAACTGTCTCATCATTAAGCATAAAGTTGCTCCTTAACGAGGATATAACCACACAGCAGCCCCGGATCTGCTGACCCCCCCGCTTATTATTGCGTTAGAAACGAGAAACAATCAAATAGAAACAGAACGAAGTCCCTGTGGCTCCTGAGAGAAGGTGTCTCTTACCGTGGAAATGAGCGCTCGTCTTCTGGCTGGACTGTGCTGTACATATATGGTTGCCTTCCGCCAATATTGACTTATTAGGAGTTGCATCACCTTGGTCGTCGGTCACAGCCGGGCCAACAACTCTTCCTTAAGCCCCTCCTTTCTCAACTCCTCCCAGGCGGGGGGTCGGCAGCGGGTGAGGGTCTGCTGAGGGTCCGTGTGCGCACTGTGGAGCCGCTCTGCGTATCTCCAGCTCTCTGCGCTGGATTTACTCCTATGATGACGATTTCATTATTTGTAAAGGCAATTAAACATCAATCCTGAGCAATTCTACATTTTTAAATAAAAGCCACGGTGAGGTGACTGAAACCTAACTTGAGTGCCACACACGCAGGAATATTACGAGTAATTAAACTAGAATGATATTTGAAGTGTTACCAGCAGCGTGGCGCTTCTAACCCGATCCCTCACGACATAATGCATTGTGAGAGTCCCTGTAAAGCACATGTTCAGTGCAGGAATGAATGCATGTGTTGCTCAGTCTTTTGTTATAATAGCATGCCGCAACGATTCCTCACAGAAACCCCTGTGATTTTGGCTTTGAGGTGTGTGTTTACAGGCAGTTTGCAAGCAGGACAATCATATGAGACTGCATCAGGCGATGATGGTCATGCGATTTCAATTCTGTTACAGCCCAGTTTAGGCAGAGGTAATGAGTCAATGCGATGCTCCAGACAGGTGTGGTAGCCTCGGCTACAGTATGCCACTGGTGATAGATGGAAGCTTCGGGGCGTCCACATGTAAGCTCATAGAGAATGGGCGACGGATGAGAGATGCAGCCGAGGAATGGATAATGGCACTCCGGACATGTTGGCATGCAGATGCGGGCTTTACCTTGTTTTTGCACCGATCAGGTTGGAGGGCTGGTGGGAGCGTGGAGTAGGAGGAGGAGGAGGAGGAGGAGGAGACACGCATGCAAGCGCGGTGATGGCCAGAGGCTGGGGTGAGAGGAGGGAGCTGAGGGGTGGCGGTCACAAATTTGGTAGTCAATAATGCTGTGGTCGTCCACAAAATCTAATGCAGCCTCACAGAAAATGTCAGGGACAAATACGGGTATATGGGAGATAAAAAATGCCAGTAGAAAGTTCTCGCATTTAGATTGGAACTTAGTAGGCGATCCAGTATGACACAAACACTGCTTATGACTTTGACAGCCTCCAAATAAATTGTGTTACAAACAAGAGAAATGTTGTCATCACGCCCAGAAACCCAGAGTCTATCCATTAGAAAGCGTTGCTGCTTTTGCTGTCTCCTTAAGCATGAGCCGGAAAAAAAAGCAGAATTCTACTCATGATTTGCTGAACAGATCTTATTTAACAAAGAAGACAGATCATTTAAGCATTCTTGCGAAGAACACACAGCAAGCTTTCCCAGCATGCATTTTAAACATACAGGCGACAATGTAAAAATACTACAAGTTAAAAAAAAAAAAAGGCAAGAGCATGTGGAGGTAAAGGCATAGGACATGTAAAGGTGCTCCAAACCACCTTCTTGCACAGGCTCCTACTCATTTCCTGCAACAAAAGAAGGTGACAGTTCTGTTCATACAACTTCCTTAAAACTCTCTGTGGTTTTACAAAATGTCATCCTGCTGGTCCCTCAGCACTACCATAGTTTCACCATTATGTCATTTGTTTCATGGTTATCATCAGTGTGCAGCCATGCTTACGTGGACATACACATTTGTGTTACCCAGTACCATAGAAGCACATACACGGGAAGGTAGCTGTTACACAATTGAATATCAGAAAACAGAGCAGGTGGTGTATTCACAGATAAGAAAGATAACAGTTTGCCAGAGAAGTCAAAAGTTATGTAAATCATCAAGCAGAGGAAGAACATAGACATGACTTATAGTTAACCACATTGGTCAACTGTGTCTGTAATGTACATTTAGCATAAGATTGACTTGAGGAGGAGAGCAGCAATTGAGACTACTTGCAACTTAGGCTAATACATAGAGGAGGGACTTGTTTGGTAGCACTGTATGCAAATGCTTTACCTCTAGGATATTTAGCAATTACTAACAGAACCAGCATCACCTGTATTTGCAGAACTTTTTACAATATACAATTGAAATGACAAGGAAAATGACTTGTATTGGATATAAGAGCAAAGTGTTGGATAGGTTTGTTAGATGATATCCTAAGACCAAAATCTGTGGTCCCATCATACTGTATTTTCACTTACATTATCCATCGCTGTAACAGCTCGCCAACAGACTGCCATCCCCTGTGTTACAATAAGTGGCTTAGAAGAATAGAAAACAACCAGGTGGAAAAGAGAAGCATGTTTCTGAACTAAGATGCTCAAGATGAAGCTGTTTGTCTCTTGCACTTACAGATGAAAAGGCAGATCTGGCAAGCCCAAAGCTGGCACTGGTCTGAGAACAGCCATCCCTCACTGAGGGGATTCAGGTGCAGAGTCCACAGTGGAAGCACAAAGGGCGAAGTCCATTGAATCCAGTACCTGCAGTAATCAGGCCTAAGTGCACCTCTACTTTCATGTGTGCAGGAGGACGTTCAGGGAATTTTCCAAAATGTGTCCCACGCAGGTGACCCCAGGCTGACAGCTTGGTAAGCGATGGGACCTCTGCCAGTCAACCATTTCAAGAGGAGAATAGAGTCTGTCTTTCTCAAAAGTAACACGTTCCCTTAAGGTCAACAAGGTCAGACAAGTGCCCTCTGCAGCCTGCATTGCAGCTGAGTCAGAAATAACGCTGACCATGAAAAAAGAATGCAGAGCACAAATCCACCGCTGTGTAAAATTTAGAATTTTGAGGTGAGGTCACATCAGAATTAACATCAGTGCATTCACAGCTTTTCAGAGTCAGCTCAAAGCCTGGAGAGTCTAATGCAGACTCTAAAGAGTGCCCTGTGTGTCTGCATGAGTTGCCAAGGGGCTGCAGGAATGAGACCACCTTCAAATATGTGTAAATGACTGATAAAAAATGCTATTGCATAACAAAAACGAGCTGTGTCAGAGCCAAAGCTTGAGCATCACCCAAAGTGAACGCAGATCTGAGGAAAATGAACATTCAATTTTGCAACAACTAATCACTTTGAAGCAATATTTCATCAGGAAGTCTGAAATACAAACTATCAGAAATACAGTCAACAACTGCAGTCAAAGCACACAAAGCATCTCGACAGTCACACCTGGCGTGAGAAGAGGCGGGTGTTGCAGCCTGTTTATCTGATTTGCCGCCTTAAAAACATCAGACCGGTTGGGTGACATAATGTATGCACTTCCTTTTGTCTGGAACATGCCATCTTTCCCTGAAGGTCTCTTTTGCCTCTGAAAATGTCTTTGCCTGCCAAATTGAAAATCATTGATTTTAGAGACACTACACTACATTAGTTAACAAGCGATTCATTACAGTTTGTACTGGCAGTGGTTCACATTGTTCCACTGTTATGCCGACATTAGCTGTCAACCTCATGGAAGTGTTTGAAAAACTCAGATCAACTACAGATTCTTTCTGTTGGAAAGAGGCAGCGACAATACTAAATCAACTGTCAAGCACTGTCACCTTTAACAGTACTTACAGAACGATTACAAAGAATAACAGGATATGTCTATGTGTAGATCATTAGCTGATTTTACAGCAGGAACGCTGACAAATAGCTTCTTTTGAGAACTTTCTGGCTATTTCTGACAGCTATCATTATCATGTACATACTGAAATCAGTATGTGAAATTATTTAGCAATTTAAAGCTGCATAATTGAGATTTTTTTTCACTTGGGGGCAGCAGACCAGGCTGTAAACACAGCACTTACATATTATTATCACGAGAAGTTAGAGAACATTTTAGCAAACAGTTGCTCTTTACACATAGAGCAGAAATAGTGTGACATTATTATTCATTTGGAGTCGTGTTTCTGGCCATCTTTAGTGATGTAAATGTAAGTCCAATGTTCACTTCCTCTCCCTCTCCCTCTTCCTCTTCTTTGCAGGCAAGCCACCGTTCAATGCACTTTAGAACAACACATGGAAGCTTTTCTTTTTTTTTTTTTTTATCAGCGGGATGAAAACATTTGTCTGTACTTTCCAAACCATTGCAAGACACAGCTTGAAAAATGATGTGATGCAACAGGTTTGATTAAATTCAAACAAAAAAAGAACTTAGATGAGATTTAGTGAGAGATCATTAAGATAAGGTTTGTCATCATGGTTTACGATAATAAACATTCAGATAAAAAGTCATGAAATGACCTTGACCTTGAGGCCGAAAGATGGTAAAATGCTCTGTAGAGCTGAGGGGGAAGTGCAGTTGGTGATCATAGTTACACATAGTAATTTCATCCATTGTTAGATTAAAATAAGTACACCTTCAAGATATATAGCCATTAAACTGAACATGCTGTTGTTAGAGCTTTCTTCTAGAAAACTGGTAAAAATGATGGTTTAGTTTTCAGATAAATTCTATGAGATATTTTTAGTCTAATGTTTTTCATCCAAGTTATACTTTTTACTGTTGAACTAACATCTAGATTTATTTTAAGTTACTTTTTGGAATGACATACTGATGAATGACTGGTAGATTTGCAAAACATTCAGTCTTATAGACGTCAGACTCCAAACTCAATATTGTTGGAGCAATTTTAATGCTGGCAGAAGCTTTGCAGTTTGTCGAAATGTGAGCTCCTCTGTAAATTTGACAATCCCCTCCGTTTTTAGTGCCAAGTGGTGACATTCCAGCATTGTAGCGTCGCTGAGCGTGCCCATAAATACAAGGAAGTTTGAGCTCCTCCTGATAACAGAGACCAGCTTTATCCAAGCTGAATCAATCCAATAATTTAGATAATCTACAAAACCAGTCTGTCTAGACCAGTCTCTTCTCCTAATCACCCAAATCCTGAATTTGAGGTTTTTCCCGCTGACAAGCACCAACCCTGTGTTCTAGCCATGTTTGATCATAATCACTGAACTATATTTCACAAATGCGTCACAAAGGATCTGGTTCTTAAGGTCACCTCTTCTATCGGCTGTGATAACAACTACGAGTTATTCCCAGGGCCTTCCTTTGACTTTAAGGAGATAATAGTTGAGTGTCTGAGAGAACGCTCTCTCAACATGTGTGATATTTACGTGTGATCCATATATTTGACCTTGTTCTTCTTCAGTCCGCTGATGTTATGATTAGGGCCATGCTGTCACTTTCAGTTCACTAGTTTTATTAAGACTTTTCGATTATTGGCCAGTTTCCGCCCACTAACACTGAGAGTGGAGTTTGACTTCTGACCTTGTGACAGTTGACAAGACCCAGAATGCCTTGGGTTAGGTAAACAAGGCAAGAGGGGCTCATAGCTTCTCCTCCTTGACAACACACATATGCACACACGTACCATTCCCACTAAAAGTGGACTAGAAACAGAGTGATGTTACAGAATGGTTCAGCGTCCATGATAAAAAGTTCATTACACAGGTTTTTATTAGGCTGACTCACACATACAAATCTTTTTCTTCTTTTAATATTTCACTGTTTATTACTCAGTCCATCAATAATAATAATTCACATTTCAAGTCCTTGCAATAAAGCCACAGTCACTATGTGTTCAACAATAACTGGAACTATGAGAGTCTCAGTCATCCAGCTCATACAATATCGAGAAATACTTAGTCAGGGGCAACTGGATTTGCTGTCTGCATTTTTCCCCTCAATCCAAGCTTCCTCTTCACTGCAAATCCTGTTCAGGGTCACAGGGAGCTGGAGCTTATCCCAGCATGCATTAAGAAAGGGAGGGTAATAATACAACAAACATATAGAGGGATGACCACATTCACATGTAAATATTTAAAGTCCTTTCGCACACGAGAAGCACATTCAGGAACCTGCATTTTGATGGGAGGAACCAGAGTCTAAATTGAGCTCCTCAGCCACAATTCCTGGTCCCAGCAAGATTTGTGCTTTTGGGCTAGTACTTTGTGATGGTTAGGGAACTATCAGGGTGGAGTTTAGAGTGCTGAGTTTTGCTCACTGGTCAAACACAAACTTTGCCGCTGCTGTACAACTCGTGTTCAGTGTTCATTCAGACTATACAGTACATGCTTTGATTGCCAGTGGTATAGATTCTTTAACATACTGGCTGAAAAGGACAAGAGCTGAAGGAGAACGTTCAGTGTAGAAACCCTTTGCATTCTCCGAAGATTGTCCCAAGGCAGAGAGCGGTATCTTTCTTATTTGTGGGTTTATCGATGGTCCATGTGAAATAATCACCCTAAAAAGGCCTAAAATGAAGATAACCTTTCTGTCTGATCACAGTGTGACGGGGCAGCTGTGTGGAGCTGGTTTGATCTTCTCCCCCAAACTCTCTTTTTCATTCTTTACAAAACTATTTGTCACTTTTCATCCATACAAACAGATGAAACACTACTGAAAAGCCCCGTCTATCTCTGAAAGCACATTGCTGACAACACAAAGGCGATCGGTGTGGTTCAGCATTGAGGATGCAGTTGGAGGAATGTGACAGAACAATGTGTGGAGGACAGAACTTGCTGGCAGTCGCCCAATAAGTGATGATACTGTTGAGTGAGTGGAGGTCTCAGAAGTCCAGTCTTGTGGTCAGACTGTCTGATCACAAGTGTGTGTCATCACTTATTCTGCCACTGCTTTATATTTTATTCTCACGGTGTAACAGCAGTTTATTTCTTCTCACTAGTGCTGCGTCTACTTCTTCAAGCAGCCTGAAAGATGTGAAAATTCACTTTTAGGAGCACTTGCATTGTTCTTTTATATGACCGATATTTAAAACCAAAACAGATAAATAAGTGTTTTTGCTAATTACTATTCTCTGCACGTTGCTCAGAAGATAAGTCTAATCCTTGTGTACAGAATAATAGATAAGGACTGAAGGCTTCAGTACACTCAGTTTGAAATTTAATTTGGCGATTCTCCAAAGGCTGTCAATTTTTCCAGCAACAGATGAGGCGAACGTGTGCCAGCCAGTTTGATTTTTCAAAACCCCAATTAAAAGTCATTTGTTTTCATTTATTTCACCGCATGAAAAATGGATTTAAATTTGCGGCCTAATTTAGACCACTTCAGGATTAGCTTTGGCTCCACTACCTTTTAGTTCCTTCAGCAAACTACAACTGCTGCAAGTCTTCCTCATAGGTTCAAAACCTATTTGTTTAACTGGATCCTCGTTAGTTGTTACTGGGGTAGCTGCTATTCTCAAAATCAACATACATGAACACTTAACAACACTAATCAACTATTCTTTTACTTGTCAAAAAAAAAAATACATTTTTTTAGTGGTTTCTTTGTGAGTTGATTTTTTTAGGGAACATGGTGGTGAATTGGTAGCTATGTACGAAGTCATTATCTGTATTGCACAAGTTCTAGGTGCAGGAACGACCACGTGACCCAGTGTTTCCTGTCTGCTGGTATAATCTTCATGTAAGCTTTTAGGTTAGGCCATAATGCAAATGTAACACAAGAAAACTGCATAAAACTCGCTGTCTCCAGCTTTTAGCCAGGACACAGCATTGTGCAAGCCGTCTCCAGTCTCTCAGGATGAACAGTGAGGAGCTTGACGTGCTGCTTTGATCTGCACAAGTGGAAGCCTGCAAATCTTTTTGTGGTCACAGTTGACCAAACTACAAAACCACAGTCAAGATGATACATCCACCATCATTTTGGTTAAAATGACATAATTCTAAAATTAGGGTCAGAAAGATCTCATTTCAGCCCAAACAGGAGAAAGAAATTGGCTGAAAATACACTAAATGATGAGGATGGAAAAGTTTCATCAACAGAACTTTTAACTGACTAGAACCTGTGGAGCTGGCACAAAAAGTACACATCAAAATACTTCTTTGGCCTCTACAGTTTAGTAGTTTCAGAAAAATATGAGTCTGCATGACTGTAGAGCACACAGAGCTTTTCTTTATCCACTGCAGACTGTTTGTTAGTGTGAGAAAAAAATACACCAGCAGCCGCATTTTGACATATAACATGAATTTGTGTTCAATTGTTTTATTTCATACAGGACATTCTGACATGTCATAGCAGAGCACAGTTGTGACTAATCATATGTGAAGATGCTGACTCATTACTATTGTTACTTCCTTTGTGCTTCTCCTTTTTCTTGCCATTTTATGCTTTTGGACTCAAAGGAAATCACACCTGATGGTACCAAGACTTACAGTCTGTTATGTATTCAAACAGGCAATCTTCTGTTTTATTGTAAGATTCTGTGGGTTTTCTTAAAACTTGAACTTTTTTATTGTCTCTTGTGG
This sequence comes from Chaetodon trifasciatus, assembly GCA_037975065.1. Lineage (NCBI taxonomy): Eukaryota > Metazoa > Chordata > Actinopteri > Chaetodontiformes > Chaetodontidae > Chaetodon > Chaetodon trifasciatus. Next base: position 2,133,756 of record JBBMOE010000061.1, on the reverse strand, counting down.
AATTTAATTTCCTCTGAGTGTTTCTCCTCCTGCTCGACAAGATACAGTTTAGTGCTGATCTATGACCCTCCAACTGTAAATGAAACCCAGCTCTCAGGTGTAGTCTAATGTTATACTGTCTCTGTGTGGCTAACAGCGGCACCTGCACAACATGTGACTGATCGGTTGCAACCATACAAGCTCCTGACATAAATGATTCCAAAGCAGAGTGCTGAGTGATCAGTTTCACTGCTTTTCAACAAATATTTGATCTCATTAGCGCTCCTCCACAAAGTCAGCAAAGAAGTTCGACTGAGCTCATTAAAGTCCCTCTTCACAGGAGACATTCTGAGGTGTCTAAGGGAGAAAAGCACAGGTGTAAATAATGACATGCAGGAAGGCTGAATTCCATTTAAGCGCTTCAGCTGCTGGCTCACTGTCATGGCTTACCGGGACACCTGAATAGAACACAGCCATCCTTAATGTGATTAGTAACACCTGTGTCCTTGCTGCTATTGGTCAACGTCTGCAGTGAAAAAGGCTTACATCGCTTTGCTGTTTGTTTAACGTTATGCAGACTTTACAGAGTAACTAAAAGCCACAGTAAAAGTTAACGTGTGTTGTTATAAAGGTGATCGGAAAAGAATTTCAACACACAGAAAAGCAGCAGTTTGTCATTTTATATGACTGTTTTTCTCATAGCAACTTCTATTAGTCTGAAATTGTCAGTGTGGTTCAGTTTTCTGTCATTACACTGCTTCGATTGATTGATTGCTCCATTTGTGAAATGTTGGTTGATTTACCCATAATTCTTTTTCTGAAGTTTATAGTTCAGACAGTGGTGACTGTGGGTAAGACTTCTGATAATAGCAGCAAAAATCCCCACCGGTCAGTCCAATCAGACCACATTTTATTCAAGATTGTTGTTAGAAAATTCATCTTATTTGCAGAGGCCTGGCACGTACATTTGCTGTTCTCCACCGTGACTTCACACTGGGCAATAAAACACAGACAAAAGACTTGAGTCATTTCATTCATGGGGAAAATACTACAGCTTGCTTTTATTAGACAATGAAAGACAACACCAAGAGGTGCCAGAGGAGATCATTAACAGATACTGACGGCTAAACTAAGACAACGAGGACATCTAGTGGGGAAACTAAGACATGACAAAGAAAAAGGCACAGAGCTCCACCCTATGGTTTTCTGCATGAAGCAGGCAGGATGGCATTGACTGCACTTCACTACTTTTGTAAAGAGCATCAGAATGAGCAAACTCAAATGACAGCAGTTTATAACGGCTGTTTCAGCTTCTAAGACACCAGCTTGTCATATCAATTTGATTCATTTAGTTTAAAATGTAACAATTTACATATGATGCTATTCAGAAGTCCAATATTCTTAAAACATTTGTATATTTTGCCATGAATGTTATGCCCCGGTCTCGGGGAACCCTTGACATAACAGATGCGCTCCCCCCAGTCTTCGCACTCCAAAGAAGGCCAGCAACTGGATAAGCCAAATTCAAAACAAGGTGCAGTTTTATTTAGCTTCAGGGGAAGAACAGGCCAACACAACAAACGACACTTTCCTAATAAACAAAAGGAAAATAAATGACAAATTTATATCCTAATGTAGCCCACTTCTCCCAAATACAGCAGAGAGGGGCCCTGAGTTCATAAAGAAAATCATTTTTAACTGACAGTAGAGTCCTGGAACTAATATGTCTATCTCTCTTATCTGAATATAATAACTTTAGGAGAACCTCAATGACAGTCAGGTACTGCATTCACCTTTAGTTTGAGGTATGTCAACGAATTTTTACCAAACTGTTTCAGGAAATAATAAGGCAATTATTTATTATAACTTCAAATCACAAACAATATGGTTGACTGTCAATCATCATCATCAATCATGTCTAATCAAAATAAACACAAGAAAATACCTGCTAGTTTAAATTCAGCACTTTTAAGTTCCAAAATTTTTACTCCTTTCAGTTTAACACAGAATACCTTTAACTTTTCAAAAAACAAACCTTTAATTACCCTTAACGTTGCAAAATTCTTTTGAATATCACAAATACCACTTTTAGTTGAAAAAATGCTTTAAGGGTTTCAAAACACCTTTTAACACTCAGGTATTTATACCAGTTACTCTCATAAAACTCGTTCTTCTCTCGACCTTTTTTTTTTCATCAAGCTCCCTCCCACATAAAACTCACACACTCTCATTCTCTCCTTCTTCATGTCTGACCCCGCCAGTCACACCTTAACCAATTAAGGACCAGAATTACACCTATGCTCAATCAGTACTTCCTCTTCACCCATGAAATTTTTCAAAATAAAATGACATATTTAACAATGCACCTTTGTGTCTTTTAAAATTTATTACAATCTTCTCTTTTATCAAACTATTTTAACCGTTATGAAATATTCTTTTTATACTTTTAATTACAATTTTACCTAAAATTAACATTTTTACACTATTTCTTATCTGTTTTTATAGCTAAGGATTTTTAACAGGGTTACACTAAGGTCCTGACATTAAAAAAAAACAAAAAAACAGGAGAATACGGGTTCAAAACAAAAGGCTTCTGCAGTTGGCGTTACCTGATTTGTTCATGTACCTGCAGGGGCGTAATCCTAGGTATGATTGCTCATGTATGACAGCTCTGGCACACGGATATATACAGTATGTAAGGTCCAGATGGCAGCTAGCAAACAGCCTTCATTTTCAACCCAGTTTCCACAGAGAGATGCAGAGCTTTAATTTGTGGAGTCATGTTTCTATCTTGCTTGTTGTGCCGTTGAGAGCTTCAGGCCGTGTTTGTGTAGTTTTGGTATCAGATAGCTTGAGGCTGAAACTTGTGTGTAAATATTTGTAAATGATACACTTTTTCTCATTATTTCTTATGTTACTCTCTTTTTTTCTTATTTTGGTGCTGCTCGCTCTGAATCCTTCATACATAAAATGTCCTTGATCAACAGAGTTTCAGCGTGAGCCTGCCATTCTTGGGGCGCAGAGAGATTGGGTGGTCTCTACTGCATATCAAGACCAGAACATAAAAACTAACTTTGATCATTTATTAATTAAACAGCTTTCAGTCTATTGCTGTGTCAGCTGCTGCATTTACAACACCACATACACCTTAAGAGCGCATCATTGAACATGCAGGAGAGTAAAAAGCCTGAGCCTGATGTTACTGCATGAATGAACATTAGAGGGCAGTCTTTCATAAGCAATGATCCAAACTTTGAGCAGCACTTAAACGTGTGTTGTCATAACATCCCTAATACTGTCCCTTATTGACTTTATGGCAGTGAATATTATTGGTCATTTTATGTCACATCACCTTAGATGCTTGAGCTAGACCTACATCTTGAGCAAAGATATATTCTCTCACCTTAAACTGACAATCACTGCATTCTTTTAGAAATGTTGAATGTGTGGCATTTATGATTTCAGTGTATTTAGTTTATTCTTTCGTGGCAGACACAGTATAGCTATCTGATGCAAGTATTGTAGTGTTTTTAGTGGATGTTAATTTGAAACTCTCAGAGGGGCTTTTGATCAGGTAGCAAGTTCCAGAACTTTGTTCTTTTCACAGAAAAAGCCATCTGAGCAAAAGATGTTGTGCATTGGTGGATCTGCTGCAGCTCTGTATCCTCTTGATGTAGTTGCAGAGAGGCTGAGGAGCAGGTCATTAAAACATTGAACACAAACTTTACATAATAAACATCAGAAGAGTTTGCCACTCTTAAAAGTAGCAATGATGGTCTTCAACTTGGAATCGGGATGTAAACGCTAAAGTTAGATGGATGAGCACTGATGTTAGTGTCCCTGTCTGTGCCACAAATGTGTTCAAGCTGACAATTACACTGTCATCACACTTAAGTTGGAAAGTTCTAAGTCTTTGTGTTTAACTTGAGCAGCACTGAGAATGAACAAAAAGAAATCGAAATCATGAAATACCATCAGACCTGCATAAACTCAATGACATAGTGTATTTGTAAAAGTACTTTTATTTGCTGAGCCCTTAAGCACATAAAAACAATTGCTTTCTTAAAAAAATGATACATCTGAGTGGCAATTCTGGTTCAAGTACAGCAGTTCAACCATTGGTTGCAGGGGATTTCTTCATCCTTACGTACAAACATACTGAGTGTTGTATCCCTAGAAAACACTGAGCTGTAAGTAACATTTGACTGATGTGAAGTGACACTTGATGTTTGGGATCCTGAAAATGGGTCTGAAAATCCATTTTAGTACCTGAATTTGTTAACTTTGCTCAAGCAAACCTTCACAGAACAAAGAAAAAGCCTGAATGCTTAACTAAGCTATAATATCTGTTGTGTAGACCAACAACAACCATGAGAAAATCCAATGAAAAATTGTCAATAAAAACCCTGACCTGATTTGAGTAATATCAAAGATATAAGATGTAAACATTACAAAAGTACAATTTACATATATACATAATATGGGGTCCTGCCCACCGTGTGTTTTCCCCTTTGGGAAGCAAATGCAAAGTCTTGTTAAGGCACTCGCTGACACTCAATAACTTATTTCAAAGACCGATTGAAGAAATGTCTTAAATACAAGCTACTATAATTTAGCCAAAGTTATTCATATATCCACAGATATGTACAGAAACCACCAGCAGTTACCTTTTTTCTGATGAAAAGGCACTTTTGAAAAACACAAGTTCCTATAGGAATAGATTTGTGATACCTCAGGGGATCAAATGCCATGAATGATGACAAGGTTGCTTTAAACGCTCTATCAAGGCACCACAAGCATACTTATGTCTTTGCAGGGATGCACAAAATCTCCAATAGTGAGGGACCATCTCGTGCATATTCTGGGATGCTCCAGGCATGATCTCATGATGGATTTGGATTCAAAAGTGTCCATTAATACAATCTGGCCTACATGTGCCTCTTCATGTGGAGCGCTAGGTGATCTGAACGGGAAAATGCCCGCTCGCACAGGTGGCACTGAAAAGGTCGGTGTCCGGTGTGCTTTCTGAAGTGACGGGTCAGCTCATCTGACCTGGCGAACTTCCACCCGCAGCCTTCCCAGTTACAGTGGTAGGGCTTTTCACCTGAGAGACAGAAGGAACTTTCTTTAGGTAACAAGCTCTATATGTGAACGGCACAAAATTATGAAATGAGAAGTGAAATTGAATTAAAAAGAATTGGACTTCTGTGCTCACCTGTGTGTGTTCTCAAATGGGCTTTGAGGTGGGAGCTCTTAGTGTAGGTTTTCCCACAGCCAGGGAACTCACAGCTGTGCGTCGCGGCGCGTTTTCTGGCCCATGACCTGCGGCCTCGCTTCTGTTTCATGCTCCCCACGTCATCGTGCGCGTAAAACTCCAGCAACGATGGCGACGATGGAGGGGTGAGCATGAGCCCCTGCATAGCAGCCGGATGATGCTGCTGATGAACGCGGACGGGCTCTCTGTGCATGCTGTACTGCCCTTGAAAATGGGACAAACTCGGCTGTGCGTATTGCGGCTGGTAGGGCGCGTTCATGTACTGGTTCTGGAGATGGTGTTGATTCGGATGATGGAAACTCATGGAGTTTATCTGTGTCAAATGACAGTCTGTGTGTCCCTGTGGTGCAGGATGCTGCATGGAGTGCGCACCGAAACCTGGCAACGCACCTGGAACTGCAGCCTGGTGGTGCGTAAAAGTTGCTGGGTGCACGGAGCGCATCGGCTGTCTCTCATACATCTGTCCCATAAAGTCCCCACCACCAGCAGCCATCATACAAGGCTGACCCACAGGCTCGGTTTTAATTTTGTATCCAAGCGGTGGAGGAGACGTGGCCACTTGGTGATGAGCGGGAGTCAACGCTTGCAGTTCGGTGTACTCACGCCCGTCTCTCGCCTTGCCTGGGCTGTCCGTTGAACTGTCCCCGGGGTAATTCATCTCTGGAGTGAGAAGTTCCGCCATGAGACTGCGGACTGGGCCAGAGCCTGTGAAGCTCACGGTGCCGTGGTAGCTCTGTGCGGCCAGGTGAGAGGGATTGTGGTCGCTGCTGTCTGGCACCGAACTGCCGCTGCAGCTCTCCGGAGACTCGGGCAGGGAGTATGCGCACTGCTGCGGAGAAACGTCCCCGTTGCTGTTGGTGCTTCCAACGTCGGAGCCGATAGTGTTCGACAAGATGAACTCGAGGTCCAAAAAATTCCCCAGCTCGTCGTCGTCCTTAGGGGTTAAAGCAGGCGACTGCACGATGCTGAACTCCACTTCGATGAGCGGGTTGTCTGTGCTGCTCCGTGCACACTCGTCCACCTTGCGCAGCTGCACGGGAGAGCAAATAGGAACAATGTTAGAAGACAAAGTGAGCCAACAGTTAGACGTACATATGCAAAAATCATACAAATCCCAATCTTGAAATCATCCACTTACATTGTCGAACTGTTTTCCTTCCATGCCTTGGACACTTGGAAACGATGTCACGGCAGGCATCACTGCTTCAGCCACAGCCATGCTGACCGGGTAGACGAAGAAACAAGAGTTTAAAACTATAAACGCGAACAGAGCCTGTCCTTTCTGTCCATAGAGCGCCTGACAGCTGAGGTGTGTCCCAGAACCCCGAATGCGGCTGTCAACAGTGCTGACTGAGCCTCTTATTGCTCCTTTTATCCCACCAATACAGAGAGGTGTGGCTTATACTCCCCCAACACACACAAACACATGCACACCTCCCCCACTACAGCCAGTGCAAACAAACAAAAAGTGGCGTACAGGTGAGTCAAGCAGGTAAGTGCATAGTTTCCAGTCATGCATCATCTATAACCGATCACTGGGGGGTCGCGGGGGGCTAGAGCCGATCCCAGCTGACAGCGAGAGCCAGATTCTTCCAAATTGCAAATGAAACTAAACTCTCTACCTTCCCAGCTTTACCAGAGGGTTATGCATAAAATCTGTCATTTTCCCGTTGTATTTCCACTCTTGAGTGAGGCATTTAAGTGCGTGAATAAGGCTGTGATGTATAAAGGTGTCAATTCACCTCCGATTCAGCAATTCATCTCGTTTCTGTCTCACGGGAAAACAAGCACTTCCCTTGAGGCAGGTACAGGGGGCGACACTACACCTGGCAAATGTCACCGAGTGCAGGAAAGTCACATTTCCAGTGCGTAAAAGGTACTTCAAGTTTCCTGACCATGTGATGTTAAAGTGCAAATATTTCTTAAAACATAACAGAAATAATACCTTTGAGAGGAAAAATGGGGCCAAGCTGTCTCCAAGTGCTGCCCCTGAGCCCTGCGAAATATCTGGATGTTGTAACAGTTTTTTCTCAGTCTCTTAAACACACACGCACAAACACTCAGTCCTCGTTAATTTGTCCCGACTTGATCGCCGCATGTTTAACACAAACACAAACGTGTGAAGCGGCGGCTCATCGAAACGTGTTTATCTCGGTGTCAACAAAGAACAACATGTTTCTTAATGATCTCCCCCCTGCAGGCATCTAAGTTCCAGAGTCATTGCTATGGTAATGTGCAGGTGGATGGGTGCTGACAGTGAAGACCTGACAGAGAACAGACTTACAAATGAAACTTTAAGTTAGTTTAGCTTTATGTGAACAGTCTGAAGTTTGAGACAAACACATTCTCCATCGCAACTTTAGAAATGTAAGAATACAGTACATCATAGTAACTCCCTGATCCTAGATTTCATAGTTATTTATGAGGTCCACACACACATGGATGTCAAGAGTTTCAAAGTCTGACAGGAGTAAATATCAAGCATAAAGTTGTTGGATTAAAAGTGATCCTGTTAAAACTTCTTCACTAAAACATGCTGTTGTAACTTTAAAATCCTAAAAACTTCTAGGTTGCTAAAAACTCCAAATGCACGCACATACACAATACATAACCATCTATTCTGTCTTACATCACTCCACCCAAAACATTAGAACAGACTAAGTGCTTTTAATTTATAACTGCTATCAGCTGCAACAAAAAGCAAAGCTAATGTGACGACCCTAAACAGACACATTTTAATGACTTGGGAATATTTACTTGTTCACATATAACATGAAATATTTCCCTATTTGGTGAATTAACAATGCTTCATGGTCATTTCTGCCTCGTCTCACCTTTATCAAATGTTTAATGAAGACAAGGAAAGAAAAAAGTGATTTAGGGACAGACCTTTGCAGCAGGTCCTACAGTGATTGGACAACTTTGCTTTGATTTTTAAATCCTGAAAACTTCAACAAAGCCAACTAAACTAATGCAAATGTATCCGTCTCTCTCTGCTGCTGCAGGTGTTGTAAAAGGCAGCATCCTGCAGCTCTCTGTATTTATACTCCGTTATTTTTAACCTGCTGGGCTTACGCAAAACGAATTCCGGTTCCGTTCTCGAGCCAACTGGAAATGGACTGGGTTTCCTGAGGAAAAACTTGACACTTGCTTCCTCTACTTTCACTCTGCAGTCACTTTTTCGATGCACAGTGGAGGATACAGACTTGTAGCTGTGCATGCGCTTTTCCTTGTTTACTTTTCTCATATTTTTTATAATATTTATTTAGGAAATATTGTGTTTGGCCTACTCAGTAGTAAGTGGTTTTACCTTGAGGTATTTACTTGGGCTTATTTGCTCTTCAGTTGTGCAATAATGCCTGTTTCTACATAGTGAAATAATATCACCAACAAATGCTATGATCTCCCCTACAGAAAAATGCTATCCTCTATCTTGTTCCATCAAAGGCATCATCAAACCCAGGTCATGTAAAAACCAACTAGCTAAGAATAGAGACAGATACAGATAAAGAATTTCCCTGGGCTCAGGTTTCTGCTTTTGTGACTCTCTTTTCTGAAAGGGAGGAAGTCTTCCAGCTCAAGTGTTTTCTAAACACAATTACTTAAGATTACAGTTAAGCAGACAGAGAGCCAAGACATCTCATCCTGGATACACTGAAATGTTTCCCAAGATAAAAAGTGGTTTATCTTGCTCAATTGTTTGTGCTTCTAAATTTAAAAGTAACCACGTTTTACTCAGAATATTCAGTGTTTTTTGTTGACTGGAGCCCTGTTCCATTATCTTGCCTGGTAACTTTATCACTTTGCAAAATATATCTTTCAGTGTTCTGCTCCATTCTGCAAATGTTTAGTTGCTTTTAAGTCAGGTATTATTTTTCTCTTCGTGGAAGGAGAGATACTTTTGAATTGTGTTGTGGTTCGATGCACCTCCTCCTGTCCACATTTTGAACTGTCCTTGGGCAAGACGCTTAACCCCAAATTGCCCCTGATGACCCGGCCAGCTCGCTGCATTTTCTCCATTTTCTTTGACACAACACTCTTGAAATTAAGTATCTTTATGGTCACCAAAGTGCAGTGATTCCCTACCAGAGTACTTGTAACACATTACGTCAGCAATTGCCAGAGGTTAGCTATATGGAAAGATTGACTATTTCAACTACTTTAAAAAATATAGAGAAATAAAGGTTTCATTGGAAAAAACATCCAAATATTGAGTCAGCGGTAACACCCCAAACAACTCTGTTGCTTAAAAGTACTTAGCAAAAGCAATGCATAAATGGTTTGTCAGGGTAAGGATCAAAACTCTCTGGATCAGGATGTGTGGAGAACCTAAACATTCATAACAGTCCAGGAACTTGATTCAGAACTCTTGCTTTTTACTGTTAATGTTAGCATACATTAAAGGTATACCAGCAATACAAGAGTAACAGAAACTCACTGACACAATGGGGACCCTCAGTGACAGACAAAGGCCCAAACGGATTGAACAAAAGGGGAAAACAATAGTGAAAAAAGGCAGCTAAAATTAATGAGAATGTTAATAACATCACTCCTTCCACTGAGGCCTTATGATGTACACTAACTTAACAACAACTACAACATAGTATTCAGCCTAGAGTTCATTCTGCCAATGCCAGTAGGAAACTAAATACAAAAAAAAGCTTCCTCCCCCATCAAAAAGTCCCGCTTGGTACAGTCCACATTGCCAACTACTGGTGGAGTAAGAAGCATTCATGTGCGTGCTTCCATGAGCGTACCATTCTCACCCAGGACCTCAGGGAGAATAATTATTAGAGATCAAAGCAAACACGAAAACAATGACACAAACACTAAAATGAACACAGACTGCATGAAGCAAATGGATTAATCAACTGGAGTGGATCCTAAGTAGAGGGAGTGAAGCTCCTTCACACGGTTTAAATAATTAGCTGAATGTAATAGATACGTGATTGGAGTGGAGAGGAAAGGAACATATTTGAAACATGATGGGTGCTGATGATGAAGGATCTTGAGTTGATCTGACAGGCCTGTGGGGAAGTCAGACAAAAAGGTTGGGAACCACTCACCTATTGTTTAGCACCTCACAGGTTCTGCTTTACAGTTTCACAGTAATCACACAGCAGCATGTCAGAAACTTTACATACTCTGAACTAAGTTGATGGGAAGCTTGCTTCTATGCAAATATGAGCAGGGCTGCTGCAGGCAAATGTACTGCACAATCACTGTCATTCTCTCATTTAGAGGCACACATGTCCATACATACACATTGTTTTTGTGTTCCAGTCCAAATGGTAGCTGTGCTCAGAACAGCCAGGAGCAATCTACATCAACGTGGGGGCACAGAGACAAACACACAACACAGCAATTATCCTCCATCACCCACAAAGTGAGGGGAAACCCAACTGTTATCTTAGATAAATATGCTGCCTTGCATGGCATGAAACAGCAACAAAGTGATTAGAGAGGAAAAAAGAAAGTAAAACTACAGCGTGGAGAAGGGCTAGTTACCTTCCAGAAAGATATGAAAAGGAGGTGGGGAGCAGAGGAAATAAGAACAAACGCAAACCAATGAGAAGAATCATGGGAAAAAAGAGAAGCACTAACATCAGCCTGAGGCCCTGTAATCAGTAATTCTGCTCTTCCTGAGGCCAGAGCTTGACGCCTGTTCACTCAAACAGTCTGACTGCAAGGGTGGAAGACTCTTAATGTGTGACTGGACTGAACTGGGCTGGGCTGGCTTAGATGGGATGTATGGCTGTCAGATTTATAGGCTTGACAAACTAGATTTATTCAACATGCACAAAATACTGCACCTTATACACTGTAGATAAAATGACAAGTCATATTGATACATCATGTACATTTCATGATATAAGATAAAATACATCATGAGGCTAATTTAACATGATACGCTACTTAAGTCACTCATTATATCATATAAAAGATATTGTCCCGCGTGAAGTGTTTAGCTACCAGTGGTGCTAAATGGTTTAACCTTTTCCAGTCGGTAAATCCCACAGTGGCTAAATGGCTTAGTAGCGTTCAACACTAATGAAGTCATTTGCAGCTAGCTGTTAGCCTAATGAGATCAGGGTGCCACATACTTTGCAGTCCTTAGCAGCATGTTGGCTGATAAATGTATCCTGTGTGTGTGATCAGGACCAGAAGTAATTAAGAGCTGGAACGGTGATGATGACCCACTGAGTAAAGAGACACAAAGAGCGGGAGAGTCAGGACTATCCACTCTCACAAATCACTGCATCATTTTCTTCCTAAATCTTAGTCCCTGGTTAGTCTGAAGGTTTGTCACTGTGGATTAAAAGATTGTTTTACTGCAATCATTACTTTTTTCATTTTCAGAGGGCATAGAGCGATATATTCAACTTTTTTGCATATTCAGATTCAAAACACTAAGGCGAGCTGACAATCCAGCTTCCCTGAAGCAAGTCAGTGTCATGTATTTGCTTCTACCTCAGGCTGAGATTTGTGAGGTTTGTCTGTGATGACGCTGTCGTTGTATGAGCACTGAGCACCGCCCTTGTGCACATGTACGACACAAAGATCAAGTGTGGTGGTGGTTGTGGTGGTTTCCTGATGATTGCATTGCCTGGCAATGCCTTCACAGTGGTCAAGATGAAAGAAAAAGGGGGGGCAGGGCCAGTCAAAGGGAATTCAATTACAGTTGATAAGCAATTGTAAAAAAAAAAAAAAAAAATCAGTTTCAGTGGTTAATGACACAAAAAATGGCAAAAATAAATAAATAAAATAAAATAAAATGAAAGAGTCATTTACTTATTTAAATCACTATGCAAATATGAAAGTAGTTGAGCTGCCAGCAAACTACTGCAAACCCTGATGACTGAATAGCTTTTATAATGTGACTCGCTAAAACATACTCACCTGCTGGTTTTTGCCAATACTTAGCATTTGATCTGGAATTTGTGGAGAAAAGAAAATCTAAACTTTTATGAACATCAACCTTTTGGCACAGGACACAGCTCATCAAAACTTTGTTGTGTATTAGGCTGAAGAGTAAAGGATCTGATATGATCTATTATTCTGCTTGATCCAGCTCATTATTCAAGTGCACTGGAAAGAACCGGTCACGCTTCTTTCTGTCTCGGTTTCAGCTCTTTATTTCTGACTATTAGCCTGTAGCAAGAGCTGAGAGTCTGCTGGTTCCACTGATTACCTCAAGGACTATTTACCTGTTCCACCTGTTGGGACTTCTTTTGTATGTGTGTGTGCGTGTGTGTTTGCCATGGCAGTTCATCCATGTTCATCACAGACCACAGAACCACAGACCTGTATGATGTTTGTAAAAAAATGTGGAATTTGGGAACATATTGAGTAAGGCATCATGTATACTGGATTATAGCTGTTGCTTTACTGTAAACAGTCCACCATGTTTGCATTTTCCACACATCTGGGCACCCAATTGCAGTGGCACACAAGTGAAAGCGCAGAACTGGTTCCAAAGAAAGACTCTCAGGGGAATTTTGTATTTAAGAGCAGGACTCAGTTGAACTCAGAAGCAGCTGAGAATGATCCAAGCACGGTTAACATTTAAGAAACAAGACCAAAGCCAATAGTGAGATGAGCATGGCCGCCCTATGTTTAGCTTTTTGTAACATCTCTTGATTTGGGGCAGTTTCCTTCATGTTTTTACTCATGCATGTGTTTTGTCTGAGACTGGTAACATCTCCCATCTTGGCAGACATCAGACTAAGTCCATGTCTGTGTTGATCCGTCTGAATTTTAAAAAGCAGTTTTCATTTGACCACATCGGTGTTGGCACGTTGTTTTTTTTTTGTTTTTTTTTGTAGCGTCCTGAAAACACAGAGTGCAGTGGAAAACATGAACCATATCACCATGAAAAGACTTTAAATCTCCTTTTCTTTGCCCTCTTTTCAGTTGGTAAACATCAAAACTGTGCATCACAGCCAACATCTGGTGAGGAGAGGGCAGGACTCATTAAAAATCGAAATAAATACAGGTTAATGACAACACCTTTGCTGTCTGATCGGTTCTATTGACGTTTAAATTGTGTGATTACAGAAAAGTTAGAGATAGCTTGTTAGCTCTGACATGCGACTAGCAGTACCAAATGACAACAATCAACATATCAGGAAGTTGTAAACACGAAAAAGAAAGCAAGTAAAACCATTCATTTATATTCCTACTTGAACCAGTTGCAACCAGGTATTTCTGGAACATCAGCTTTTCTAAAAAAAAAAAGTGTGAGGCACTTTCCCCTTGAATCCTATACGGCTCCTTTTGCTTTGCATTGAGCCCTTTTCTGGCCCCAGGACACGATGACGTAACTTTTATTTACAGTGACAAAATGAATGTGGAAGTAGCTCTCTGCCTATTAAAGCTGGAACCAAAGAGGGCTCTGGATTATGTCTCTGAAAAAACACTGCATGTTAGTGTTGAATTTTCAAAGGAATACTTCGACATTTTTGGAAATATCCTTCTTCATTCTCTTGCAGAGAGTTAGATGAGAAGATTGATACAACTTTTGTGTCTGCAAAGTAAATATTTGAGTGAACTGTCCCTTTAAGGCAGAGTTTTTCAACTGGTGGGTCACCGACCCGTTTTCTATTGTGGTAACTGTTGTGACTGAGGTCAGTCATGAACTTTCAGTCTCTTCTATTCCATAAAGGTCAGGAAACATAAGCAACCTCCTAAACTCTGGGACCTGACACCACTGTCAGTTGGCCAACTTTGTGCCACAAATAGCCTGCTTATATCACTACAAATGGGTTGCTTTTTAAAGAAAATGGCTGACAATGGGGTTGTCATTAAAGACGTAATTGGAAGAAACACTGTGTGCTAAAACAGGGAGTAGGTATAGGGTTGCTGTTGCAGCATAATGTCTGTATGATCTGTTTAGAAGCAATCCTTGTGCTCTTGGGCAATAAACGATAGCTCTTCTTCCATCTTGGCTGTTCCACTTAGCTCATCTCTCAGAGGCTAAGCTGCATAACTTTCTAACCAGCCATGATACTCTAGATCAACGCATGACAAAGGGACAAAATCACACCTATTGTTGAGCTTTTGCAAGAGGCATAAGGAAAACATATGATGCTCGGTATTTTTGGCTATTATTCAACAGATAATGGTGTTCATGTCTGCATGTGTGTGCATCAAATTACATATGCCTTTCTTGTTGCTGCACTATTTGTGCACAGGTTTCATCCTCAGACCAAAACATGAGGAACTTAGTGCAACCGTGGAACCTAATGTCTCAGTACCTGTTGTGTAGGGATGTGATGATGTACTCGAAACCAAATCAATGAACCATTTCAATGTCAGACCATGATCTCAGTGACAAAAGTCCAACCTGTTCTAGCTTTAAGAAAGTTGGAACCGTAGCAATCAAGATAAATTCAAATATCTTTGATGGTGTCAGATGACGTAGTGCCTTCTGAAATACCTCATTTATTTGCCTTCTGTCACAGGCCATAGAGAAGCTAAAGAAAGCTGGTGCACAATGTGGGTGAGTGAGAGGCCAAGGGGTGATGTATTGTGTATAACACACTGTGTAGTCTGTGTCAATATGGTGTCTCACGGTAGGCTTACAAATTCAATTTCAGGCAGGGCCACCCATGCAGACCATAAATTATGACTTTTGCCACTGAAATATGCAACTCTAGTGGGTTATTGCTGCTGTCTGCTGTAGGGCTAATGAGACATGAGTAATTCTGTGTCTTTTTATAAAGCCACTACTGGTTGGCTGTAGGGTTGGCAATGTCAGTCTGTCAGTTGTTTGGCCATCCACATTGGTCCTGACTGAACGCTTACAGTATGGATCACCATGAATTTTGGTTCAGATACCCATGGTCCCCAGAGGATGAGTCCAAATGACTTTGGTGATCCTCTGACTTTCTGATCATCTAGTGCCACCATGAGGTTGACATATGAGGCTTGAAGTGAAATGTCTTCCCAACGTACTGGACGGATTGTCTTTAATTTCCAGGTACAGACATTCATATTCCCCTCATGATAAACTGCAATCATTTGGGTGATCCTTCAACTTTTCAGCAGGTCAAAATTCCAATTTGTACAGTATTTTGTTTCATGACCAAATACCTTCAAATGTAATGACATTCCCACCAGCCTCATTAGCAAACGTGAGCATGCTAACACATAAAAGTAAGATGGTTGTACTAATGTGCTGGATTTCCTTTTGAAACTTGCAGACATGGAACTGAACAAAACAAATCACCAGTTTTCTAGAACCTGTTATCTTGCAATCTAGTATGAGTCTGATTGATTCCAGTATTTGTGTTTATATGCTTAGGGTGGATGGAGATTTTAGGTCAACAACTCTGTTTGTTGATATCCTTATATCTTTATCTCTCCAGGTGCCTCAACTGGACTGTGACTACAACTGTGATGACTAAAGTTAAATTACAACAACTTTTCATTGAAACCAAAGAGCCTGAACATAAATAGTCAACAAAAGTTGTCAGTGAGAATGAGTTATGTTTGTTGCTTCAACAATTGATTAAATCGTGTTTTTATTTAAGCTCCATGAGGCTTTGATGTAGGGTTTGGATTACATTGTGGTGTAAAAAGGAAAATGTGATTTGCTAGTGAAAGTCTATGTTTACTCACCTGATTGTTCAGTATGAAAACAGGAATGTCAAAATAAATTGTTACCACATAGACCTGGGATACTTGACTGAACAGAACCATAAAAAACACATTCTGCCTCAGTAATGTTACTCTGCAGCCCTGTGAAAAGGACCCCTCATCCTCTCACAACCTCCTCTTGTAACAAGAACTATTCAGCAAACACTAGCAGTAATACTGAAGAGAAGATGGGGCAAAGATGTAAATAGTATTTTTTAAATTTAGGCCTACGTCCATGCTAGTAATTGAATGAGAATGTACTTAGGTACATTGGGTCTTTGAGGTAAATGCTAACATTAGTATGCTAACATGTGCAGAGTTAATCTAACATGCCAGCTTTTTGCAAGTAAATAAGTAAGCAAGTATTAAGCATTTTCACAATCTTAATTTGGGATTAGTATGCTAACATTTGATAATTAGCACTAAACACAAGGTGCAGCTGAAGCTGAATGTCATTAGTTGTGCAGGAATACATTCAATGTTTGACATGACATTTCACTTCAAAAAGCTCAAAAAATGTCAACCTCATGTAGGTGCAAGTGGAAATGTCAGGGAATCATCAACATCATTAAGCTTGATCCTCTTGGCACCATGGATGTTTGTACAAAAATTCACAGCACAGGCATTTCAGTCTGCATCAAAGTGGATCAAAGTGGGATCGAGTGATAGAGGAATCTCTGGAGCCCCAGCTGTCAGCATGAGTTGTAACTGAATAATCATCTGTCAATAAAAACAAAATGTGCCATGTTGTGTGTCATGTTTTTATTAACTGGCTTTGTCATTCACATCAGTTTAAAATCAACCATGCTTCTGGGATTATTTCTGCCCTCTGAGCAGCTCTGCCAGCGGATCATGTTTGAGCAGGCCAAACTGCACCTCCGTCAGCTGGCATTGCCTTTTACATCATGTTCTGTTTGACAGTGAACACCTTACAATGTGTGCACATGTACATCCTGCTGAACAGCGTGTGCTGATGGACAAAGCATGTGGAGTTGGTTGCATGGTGCAAAGCTGTGAAAGTCACCATTTGAACCCATTAACAGACCTTTTATTCGTGCTTTATTCAAGCTTTTCACAATCCAAAAGACATTTAAAGCTCCCCAAAAAGAGACGATATCATTCAATCTGGAATTGACAGTGAGGTCCAAACTTTTTTCTGTCTCTGTTTCTTCTCAGACCTGGCAGCTGAGTGCCCTGAAAGCTAGAAGACAGACAGAAGAGCAAATAATTACCTTTCCCAGGTAGCTGCAGTGATTGTTGGGGGCTGAGGATGAGTGAAGAGGCCTCTGTGTGTGTGTTTGTGTGTGTGGGGAAGTAGGTGTGTGTGCATTTGTGTGTGTATCTGAAAATGGCATGTCCTTTTGACCTTGCGGTGCCGCAGACACACACAGAGAGATGGTTTTGTGTCCCCAGACAAGAGGTCTGCTTTCACCTGAGCAGGCTCGGCCAATTACACCCTTCAACTCACCCCACCCCCCAACCCCCTGCACCCAGCAGAGACAAAGGGGAGCAGAGCAGAATGAGTGACTGGGACCACAGCCTCCTCATTAGAGGAGGAGGAGTGAGGAGTGTGTTTGGGAGTTAGGAGAGAGGGAATCTTCTGAACTCAGGCATGGGGAGTTTTTTAGGTTCCAGAAACAAAAAGTCCTCTCCTGCATCATTTGCTTTGCACATTTAACCATAAATTTAAATCAGCGCTTCATTTTGCAGTTAATGTTGTTTTTATTGGAGGTGATAAATGAAATCCCAGCAGCACTGACATATTTGTGGCGTTGGCTAAATGGCATTCCTTTGTGCCTCCAGGTGTGTGAACAGGTTCAGGCTTGGCCATGGGCACATATTGGAAGACTTTATACACTGGTTTGGTGTTACTTTAGGAGTCAGCTGTCATCAGAGAACAGTATGTGATTTCACACTTAATTCCAGAGAATCCAGATTCCTTCTCTTTGGTGTGTGTGGTAATGGCAGTGAAAGTGTGTGAATATCTTAACATTGAATGTAGAAGCTGACATTATGTTTGCTTCATCTGATCTCACGTGGGCGCTGATATGCCACAGAGGAACACCTGCACGCACACACACACACACACACACACACACACAAACAAACATTGGTTTGACATCTATGTGTGGTTGGTGCAGATTAAAAATCATTCAATGCAAAACTTTGGTCTGGTGCAACCATTTTCAGTCTTTCACCAGTCGACACACATAACTCTTGAAATTCTTGAATACTGATCAAAGTAATGTTTCCAGCTAGCCAAGCCTAGTGGCTGACAATACTGAAGTGGGAACCAACCTTGTTTTGCTGATTTCCACATTGATTTAATCAATCGCGCAGGAAAGTGTTTATATTGTTTTTGCAACTCTTATCTGATGATGGAAATCCATGCCCTAACATCACCTTGGAAGTATTTAACATTCATTTTTACTGAGCTGTCATATCATACTGCAAACAACTTGTTAACAAGTTAGTCCACCTTTAACTACTGCGCTGAGCGGTGCTGTACAGCCTGTCCTTATGAAAACACTCTATATGGCACATCGTTCAAACTGCCAATCAGTTTCCTGCAGTGAGATGTGTATAATCTATTCTCCATTGTCTGTGTTGTGCTGTGCACAGTACATTAAACCTGCCAGGCCTTTGAAATAGCTGTCACGAAGATATGGGCCTGCTATTTAAGCCATTATGAGATTTGGAGCCTGAACAGCCGCAGGGCCTCCTTCAAAGAGAGCGAGAGCCAGTGTTAGCTTCTCATCAGCAACGATCCAGCTAGACACACACAATCACTCACACGCACACGCTTCAACCCAGGATATGATGTCTACATCAAATTGTAAATGACACAAGTTTAAATTTGCACAGATTCACGATAGCACTTACACACATTCACATTCATAACCATAGTAATTATCAGTACTTACTTATTTGGAGGTGAGGTCAGGTTGACAAGTTTGATCTAATTAAAGAGGGTGGTTTTGTAATCTACGGTTTCTACCATTTCAATAGGATCACTATAGGAAAACTATTCTATTGATACAACATTTATGTTAAAGATTTCCTGTTTTGGACAGCACCTGTGGTGAATAGTGGTCACATGGTGGTTGTTTTCATAATATATTGTATGTGTGTGAAAGGAAAAAACAAAGTAAAATGTTTTTAGTCACCACCAGCCTCCAGAACAGCTTCAGTGCAAAAGCCAGATCCACTCGGATATTACACATAATGTTAAACAGACCTGCGGTACGTGGATGCAACCTGACCAGGACCAGAGTGACAGTGTAAAAAAAGGACCTGAACACATACAGGTCCCAGGCCAGGTCTTTGGTCCTTGGACTCTGGTCTATCTGTGGGTCTTTGTGAGTCTTTGTAGTATCGTACGGATGGCCAAAAAGATGAACAGTTTTGAACAGTCTCTCCACAAAGGCCCTCATGATGTTGCCCTCTATACATTATTTGAAAGACACTGATGCAGTTTTAACCATGGAGGTTCAATGTTTGCCTCACATCTACACTGTACTTGTGGGAATGCTGGTTTTGGAGACAAATACTGCTGATTGGACTCTAAAAGGTAAAAAGGTCTCATTTCTATTCAATGCTACATTGTCCCTCTAGGTATGCCCTGATCTGTCTTAAGGAAGTAGACGACTAATACTTGTATTTGCACTGTCATCAAGAGAAAAGCATGTAGCTGCTCCACTGACAATGAAAGGGAGATTTACTTTGTGGACTCACTGTCTGTTTGTCTTTCTCAGAAAAGCTAGCATTTTCGTCCTAATTTGTCAGTATTTGTAGCTAATGATGTAATTTCCCACAGACTATAACACAGGCAGGCTAATTCCTCTGTGCTCTGTAAACCTCTCTGAGGTGGTCTTTGGACGTTTTGCACAGGGCTTAGCTGACATACATTAATCTTTTGGCTTTTCAATTCAGGTTGACAACTTTTCTCACCCCTAATTTGTCATCATATGTGCTCACTGACTGCTCACCCCGCTCTCCTGTCACATTTAGAGGGCTAATGGGGTCCACTTCAGATAACTGTTGTTTGACCAAGTCTGTCTCCAGCCTTTAATAGTCTGTTTCAACAAGCAGAGCACTGAAAACAAACTTGCCAAAGAGGTGACATGCACAGTGCTATCACATGGCTGCACACACTCACACACTTATTTACTGGCACATTTTTGCCTCTTTCCAGTGCTACCATGGCTTCTTTTGAACAGGTCAAATGATTTGTGCTAAATTAACACTGATCAGGTGTTTCCAGTTTTTGGATCATTCACAGGTTTCAGTCAGGCCTCCCGACCTCTCACTCTGCCAAAGCACGGAAAGCATAGACAAATGATGTTATCGTGGTTCCAGTGAAATGTTAACAAACACATCAGGTCCCATTCTTCAGCTCACTGTGGACTTTCTCTGTAACAAACCAGACCATGATCTTTCCCTAACCTTAACCAAGTTTTCCTTGGCTTTAGTTGCTCAGTGAACACTTAGCTGATACCTTCATTATCAACATTTTTGCCACTTGCCAGCAACTTAATTAACAACACTTCCTCATTTTGTATATAGAAAACATAATGTTTGTCATTACTAGTGCTGTCAAAAATATTATTAATGTTATTAACGTGCTAACGCAAATCAATTTTAATGATGTCATTTTTTTAATCACGAGATTAACGTTCTTTGTGACCTAGTGAACTTCTAATTTTTTATAAGCTGTGGCCACTGCTAGTAACATAAAAAAAACTACAGGATCCGATTGTAAAGTGGAAACAAAACAATAGGCACGCCCCACGCACGTGTTTGGTCTTGCCTGCTCGCTAGCTGTCAAAGAGTAGGCTACCGGTTTGTGTGGATGTCAAGCGCGAAACGCCAAAATGGATGCGAACAAGTTTCTGAATGGAAAGTTTAGTTTCAAAAAGTTGCCAGATTGAAATACCAGTTGATAGCCAAACACACGGTCAATGCGAATTCTCCGCCGCCTCCTTGTCAAAACCAGGTGACAATGGATGGCTTTCGACAGAGGCATATGGATACCGCAACTAAGAACAAGCTTACTGCAGCTATAGCCAAGTAATGTTCATTCTTTCTGGAGAGAAATAAGAGGCTGGGTTGATAAGCCTCTGGTGAATAAACAGAAGAGCAGT
This sequence comes from Chaetodon trifasciatus, assembly GCA_037975065.1. Lineage (NCBI taxonomy): Eukaryota > Metazoa > Chordata > Actinopteri > Chaetodontiformes > Chaetodontidae > Chaetodon > Chaetodon trifasciatus. The sequence goes on along the minus strand of JBBMOE010000061.1, from coordinate 2,112,717 downwards.
ATAGTCTGACTGCTTGTATGTTCAAAGGAAACTTAAGAAAGGAAAGTTTAAGTCATGGTTTAACTGCACTATTGGCTGAGTCCTAGTTTACAATGCTGTGCACTTTGTAACTTTATCTTGTATCACCCTGTTTTGATCCCTTACAAAGGGCTGTTGAAGGGGCTTTTTGTAACCAAGTATTTATTTTTTTGTCATCTGTTTATTGACCGTGTTAAATTGTGTGAGATTTTGCTTCAAATGTGAATGACTGCTCAAAGTAACAATGTTAGTGTGAAATAAAACACTACATGTTGTTGTTTTCAATAAAAAACATTTGCACAAAGCAAGCCTATCCACTTTTCCATGTTGATAAGAGTATTAAAATGATAATTAATGGGACATTTAGAATAGATAAAAATGTGCGATTATTTTAGATTAATCGCGATTAAATATTCTAATCAATTGACAGCACTAGTCATTACATAGCCTTCAAGATGCATTTGCTGTCATAAATGAGTTGTGTATAATAAAAATATATAATAACTGTACATAATAAGGAGAGAGGGTTGGATGTTTTGCCTTGTGTTTGTATGTGCATCATATACACTCTAACTGTAGTTTATGCTAAGGACATACAGTGCTCAGCATAAATGAGTATACCCCCTTCGAAAAGTAAGATTTTAATCAATATCTCATTGAACACAAGAACAATTTCCAAAATTCCTTGGTCGTCATGCACTTTTCCAACATGACAATGATCCAAAACACACATCTAAGGCCATTGTTGCATTTCTGAAGAAGAACAGGGTGAAAGTGATTCAGTGGCCAAGTATGTCTCCTGATCTGAACCCAATCGAACACCTATGGGGAATTCTGAAGAGACAAGTCGAGCATCACTCTCCATCCAGCATCCAGGCTCTAAAAGAGGTCTTTCTTGAAGAATGGAAAAAGATAAATGTTGCAATATGTCACCAACTTGTTCATTCCATGCCTAGAAGACTTGGTGCTGTCCTTAAAAATCATGGAGGTCATACAAAATACTAGATGTAGTAGTTTTTGTTGTGGGGCGTATTCATTTTTGCATCAACTAATTTGAGTAAAACTGAAGATTTTGTGATCTAAGTTATATTAGTAATCTTTTTTCATGTTATGAGTTTGAACAAATGTTCTATAAAACTCAGTCTTGTCAAAATTTTGGAAATTGTTCTTGTGTTCAATGAGATATTGAATAAAATCTTACTTTTCAAAGGGGGTGTACTCATATGCTGAGCACTATAGGTCTACGCAAATGGACATAATTACATGTAAGGACCCACAGCATAAATTGTTTTCCTTTACCAACTGAGAAACAAAGAGGTGGACTGATGGCTGACATGCTCAGGTCAAGTCCAGATAGACAGATCTGGGCAAATTAATTTTCTTTATTTTGCTCTTCTTCCTCCTTTTATGTTTTGCTTTGGACATAGTTGTAGGTTTTCTCTACATGGAGGTCACATTCCTTCGCTCACTTCCTGCTTTTATCTGTCACTGATTACAACCGTCAACTCTGCAAAGCTGCATGTTCTTTTCTCCTGAAGACTATATCTGTAAATACGCCTGATCAGCATAACATCAAATTTAAACATTCAGCAATGCGTATCCACACAATTCCACAATTCATGCACATTCTGTAGGGAGAAGACTTGTGCTCATCAGCATATGACGCTCATGTTTTCTAAGAATCACACATGTTGATCTGTGTTATCGCCTCATCCATAGAGTACATGCAGTGGGCTGGACAGTTCTTCACAGCTCTTATCAGGCTCTGGCCTCTTGCATTTCCGTTAAAGTAAAGGCGCTATCTCACCTAGCCCCCCTCCTCTGTCCAGACTGTCCACCACAGATTACCAGTTGAGTCTGAGTCGGCTTACCACTTGTAAAAATGTTTCTCTGCAACATTTACGTTGTAGAGTCAATAATTCTTCTGTTCTCATCCTTTTCAGAAGAAGCAGAAATGAGTAGCATAAACATGTTATCATTTTTCCACAGACTTTGGCTGCAAAGATCATAATAAAGAGTATCTCAAAATACAAGAGGGAAATGAATTATCTCACCCACATAAACCTTCAGGCCCACATAAACTTTTAGCTTTGAATTTAAACAACAGAGAGACTGAGGGTTTGCTATCTTCTCAGATGTTTTTTTTAATGCTTTCAATAATGCACTTTGTCTGACCTGTGTGTCATGTATCCCAGCGTAACAAGGCCTGGGGTAATATTCAGATGAGTCAGATTGGTGGTTGGGGTAATGAGTAACTTCATGTGAGTCAATTCATTTGGTGCAATCGGTTATGAGCATTACTTTGTCTGACATCCATAGGACTTTCATTTTTCGTCCACACACTTAATAGATTCTTCTGTAGTATTTATTTCAGCATGAGAGCTCATTAACTGGAGGAAAATAATTTATACTTGTATAAAAATGTATAAAGACTTCATTAATATAAGCAAAGGTGCACACAGTGTCATTCTTAAGAAGCTGGGCTCTGATCCCTGCCAACAAGCAGATGACCCACACTTAGTTACGAGCTTGAACGCACCATGAAAAGACACAGCCAGAGGACTGACGCTGCTGCTGCTCAGCTGAAGTGCTGCTTTTTGGTGCAGGAAACAAACTGATCACCTTCTGATCCCAAGTCTTCTTGTCTAACCTTTAGGCAATCCCTGGCCCAAACTGAAATAAAGTGGGGTATTTAGAAAAAATGTATTTAACATATTCCTTAATAGATGCACACAGCATCCAAAGAATCTGAACATTTTTGAAAAAGCACTCTTGTTGGACATTGGTAGCTACTATTTATAGGCAAATTTAAATAATAAATATTTGTGCCTAGTTAGTGAAATTAATGCCGTCAGTGGTGTCATTGTTCAATTTGTGCCAGTGATTATTAGAAAACTGTTGATTAATCTCTTCTTCTTTAGACAAAGTGTGTTTTTGATAAGGGAATTCTACGATGGGTAAAGCTCAAGATACTATGTCTAAAATGGACTGTCCACAATTCTACATATGATTCTCACAGTCAGGATAGAGTGTGATGTGTTTTGTTTGAATGGGGCTTTGCCAAATGTTTGCGTTGCCAAGATATTACGCCCCATTAAATGATGTTTCATACTTGAGCTGTTTTGAAAATGTACCTGTCACTTCAATGGGAATGGTGTGTTATTACGCAATACGGCATCTGCTGTGACTGGTCTAATTGTTTAAAATTACTACAATTAGATTGACAGTTTGGCATGTTGTCCGTGCTTAAAGATGGGGCATTGTTTTGTGTTCATAGGCGTATTTGCATGTGATGTCCTGGATGAAATAATGTTATATAACTGATCTGTTCTGGTGCTTGAATCCTTTAAGGCCTCGTGTGATTTTTTGTAAATCCGTCTTGATGCAACCCCATCATCTACTGTAACAACATCCTTAACAAAATGAATGTGCACCAGTAACAGTATGACAAAGAATGTAAAGTAAGACTGAATACAGAACTAATACAAGAGTTATGCATTATTTATGCATCAAATTCATATAAAATAAGATAACACGTTTAGTCAAATAGAATGGCAGTGTGTATGGTACATGATAGGGGGTGATTTTGGACAAAGCATCAGTTATTTTTAGGCTCCGCCTATTGAGGTCTAAAACAACCAATGAGAGTTTCTGGCTTCAGAGCAGACCTGCCTCTGAAAATTGTTTGCATGACATTTTCATTTTCTCATACTTCACAGGGCCATTCACTTTGCATCACCCAGAATCGATCAGTTAACTGACCAATGAGTTACAGCTGAAGGCTGGATTCATCAGCTGTTACGTCACAGAACATCACAGTCATCAACTCTATGACTATTAAAGTCAGCTGTATTCCTGAACAGCAGATAAAAAGTATAAGTTTTAATGAACTGTCAACAGATGATTCATTTTATTTATACAACTTTAAGTTTTTAAAACTGAACTGGAAATGAACTCCACAGTCATATGACTCCAGGAGCTGCTGAAAGTAACTGAACTTCTAGGCTCAAATAAAAAATGTTATGGGAGGAACCAAAAGAATACTGTTTTCTTTGCATCAAGCAGGCTTGCAACTATTATTATAGTTTTTTATTTTTTATTATTATTGTGTTATTTTCTCAATTAATTGGTTGTCTGCGAAATATCTTCAAATGTTGTAAATTTGTCTGACCAACATTCCAAACCACAATCATACTCAATGCACAATCATGCGAAACTGAGACATCCAAGAAGCTTGAACCAAAGAATGTTGGAGATTCTCATGAAAAGTGACTCATGGTCATGATGTCCAGTACACTGCAGTACGTCACAGTTGCTCCATTAACAGACCACACATTTAGCCAGAGAGCAGATTGGCAGTTGTTGTAGACTTTTTTTTGTCCCAATGTATTTTCCTTCATTCTATTGGTTGGATCCAGAAATGGCGCCTGTGGTTTGCTGATAGCATCACTTGCTGCAACCACATGAAGAGAAAATCCAACAGTCAATTACGCCATTAGTATTGCTGGAGCAGGGCAGATGACAGTGTTTATAACCACTGGGTAATCATATTAAGCCTGCTGTGCCATGACAGGCTGGCACGCACACACACACACACACACACACACACACACACAGAGCAGTGGTTCATGTAGGATGGGTGGCAGTGCCAACAACATGAAAATATGTTGCAACACTTGAATCAATAAAACACAATTTGCTGATCTCAGTTATGACAGCACAGTGTAGAATGTGTAGCAGCTACAACAAAGACAATACACTGGTCCATCTCTCGGGTGCTGCAGCTAGGTGTCAGAGGAAACTGGATGATAGACAAAAGAGAAGAAGCTCTGCTATTAAAGGTGACTCACCTTGGCATGCTGAGCACTGAGCTGAGCATGTTTCGTAGGACAGTCATTTGGATAAGCCCATCCCTGTGTCCGCTTACTGCTGAAATGCTATACACTTTCAAACGAACTCGATCTATCTAAACTTTAGTTGTCTATCCCATCTCCTCTGTCAATGATAAACATCTAAAAAAGAAGGAGAAAATGAGCCTGACATGACTTTTCTTGCAAGATGCGATTGTCTCCACTGTGCTGCAGGGGAGGAGATGGGCATTGTTATCAGTTTGTTGTGTCAATTCATCTATCTGTGAAATCTGCCCATATGTTTCTGAAATTGAATGGGTCTGTTGTAATGACTGCTTTTTATTTTGTGTAGCCTACATAGTGCACTCATGTCCCATTGTCTTAGGCAGCATCTAATCCAGTCTTAATCAATCAAAGCGTTTCAGCCACATTTTTCAGTCTTTTTTTCAATACATCTGACAAAACAGATATGCTTCTATTTTAACCAATACAACTGTCTACACAGGCCCCAAAGGCATGCTTTTCATTGACACTTTACACAGTGTTTGAGTGAGTGGAATTGGCAGCTCTCATGCTGTATGGAAAGCATGATATGCATTTATTCACCCATGAATTTCACTGACATGAATGAAATTCAAAATATTGATTTTCTTTTCTTTGTGCTTTGACGGTCCAAGTTGATATTTTATCTCAGTCTCTGCACCTTGTGCTGCTCCTGCAGTCTTTTGTTAATCTGACAACATTCACTTCAGACTTGTGCTGTTGAAAGTGATACAGAAGGTCCTCCCTAGTAAATTGCTGTTGTCACTTCCATGTAAAAGTGACCAGGGTGCTTATTCAGCCACAAGACCAACATGTTAAAGCCCATCTTATTAACATAGAAGGGTGCATGTCTGAAAGGGAATGAAGTTCTCACTGTATGCTCATGTGTATGTCATATTATAAATGAGTGGGTGTCACAATGAAATGTTTCAGGTCCTGGTTTTATTTTTGTTTTCACCTGCTTTTGTTTAGTTTACCATCATATTACTAGCAAACCAGAGCTTGACTGTAACGGCTTTGTGAAGGGGGAGTTTCCGAATGTTATGAAAAAGAAAATACAGTAAATCCAGATCCGTTGTATTGGAAAGTACAAACAGTTTTACAGTCAGGGCAGCAGAATGACTCATTGGTTTTCTGGTTAATGTTGCCTCACAGAGGGAAGGTCCTGCAGGTTCTCCATGCATGACTTCTCTCAGCCTCCTTCTGCAGACCTGTAGGTTTGCGCAACTCTAAAATGCCTGTAGGCGTAAATGTGAGTGTGACAGGGTTTGTTGGTGTGTTAGCTTGTGACTGGTGACCAGTCCAGCGTGTTTCCCTGCCTCTCACTCAATGCATGCTGGGATAGGCTCTATCACAAACATGCCATGTACAGTACGTAGAGAAAGTAGATGAATAGGCTTTACAGTACAAGTATGAGTAACTGAGTTGCACTGATTGTCATATTGTTATAGCTGTCCTAATTGCATAATTCACATATCTAATATGACCAAATAGTAGTAACCATAACATAGATGCCACTCAAAGATATCATAGAAAGAAAGAGAGGACATAAAATCACTGTAATTAAAGTAAATCTGGGCTTTCAGAATTGTCAAAACTCAATGCACCTATCTGCCAATAGGGTTAAGTGTGCAGCATGCAAGGGATGGGGTCAAGTGTAGGAGAAAGTAGGCTTCCTGGTTTCTTTTTTTTGGCGGTTTAAATTGCATTAGCAGCCAAAAAGACAGGGTGTGTTAGGTTTCACAGTTTACAGGACCAAAAATGCCACACTTACGCACAGAGGACATGAGGAAAGTCTTTAATTGTGACTGACGACAGAAGCTACTGATAGTCAGTCAGTGATTTTCCAAGCTTAAGGAAGGCTTGACAAGGAGTAGGCCGAGAGCAGACCCAGTCTTTTCACAGACAGACAGGAGAGAGCAAAGCACATACAAAAACAAGAGTCACAAAGGCAGACAAGCAGGTGGGAGCAAAAAATATACCAAGGTGTATTTGCAGGAGTATCAGTCGTTACCATGCAGCATAACGGACGATTTGACGACCACTAGTGGAGAGCTGGAGCTTATATACTGTGTGGGCAGGGCAGGTGAGCCTTGATTGAATGATTGAGTGCAGCTGTACTCAGGGGAGAAGGAGGCTGAGCCCAACCTGTCAGCCACGCCCTGCAGGGAAACTCACACTAGACAGACACGGGAGAGACAGACAGGAGACAGGACAGGAGAGGTGAAACACAAGACACGAAAGGGAAAGAGGAGGGCAAACTGCGGATCCCCACAGGGTGTTGTATTTTGAAAGCATGGCAACATTCTTTACACCATGTCTTACTTCCTGTCTGGCTCCATCTGCTCTGTGCAGACTAATGCATAGTCCAAAAAAAAATTTAAAAAAAGACAAGGCGCTTATTTTTCGAAGAGCAGAGTGGAGAGCCACTTCTGAGACACCAGTGGAGCTGCATGCATTGTCTAGAATAGAAGCGATCAACTCCGATATGAATATTTTTATATTAACACTGGATAAAAGAACTATATGCAATTTGAAAGGTGCCACTCATAGTGACAAACTCACCAAGAATTATCGCTTAACTCTGCAGGTCTCTCAGCTCTTTGAAGCATTTTAGGATCTTTCAGCTCATTGTTTTGGTTTTTACGCACGAAAACTTTAATGTTTTGGTTCACTCTCACTGTGCTCATCAAAGAGAAGAAAAGTTCATTGAGCTGCGGCAACAGTACCCCTGCGTGTTTAATGTTTCCTCGAGGGAGAAGAAATAGTGGATGCTCTTCATCAGCCTGAGTAGCTGGCTGTGCTGTCATAACATTATCCCCAGTCCTCACTGCGGGAACATGCTTATCATTAAAAAGAAGCCTGTTTGATGTGACGCTGACACAGCTGAGCCTGCTCCTAGTAGAATAAATAATTCGAAATAAAATGACTATATATGAAACTTGTTGTACCTGTCATAATTTTTTTGCAATACACAAGACCAACATCACCTTAACGCTTCTGTCAGTTTGATTGACAGCTGCTTCATCCACCGTGCCGTGATCGATTGGGGTCATGTGTAGTCTGGCCGGTCACCCGACCAAGACCCAGCAAGAGTTTCTGGCACTGTGATCATTAAATCTGGCACAATTGTTTAAGACAAAAAAAAAATGTAGTGTGTAGTCTGAACCAGGCCTTAGGAGAAACCCACTGTGTGCTACCAGCAGCAAGTTTTTCCTAAGGAGGAGAACAAACCAGAGTTACAACAGAGTGACTACTGTGCTTACATTGAGTGGTAAAAAAAAAAAAAAACAACTGCAGCGGTGCTCTGTATCAGCTTATGGCAATTGTTTTCTAACATACCTGACTTTATGCAGCTCCATTCAGTGTTAAGATGTCCATGCTGGTTTGCATGTTGTTCTGCTGCCTCAAAAAAAAAACAAAAAAAACAAAAATAAATTAAAAAAAATAACAATGACTTCATACTGTTTTAAAAAAGAAACAATCAAAGGCTCAAGCTACAACAGCGAATATGCTTTGGGCTAATGAAAAACAGGAAAAGTCTCTACAAGACTTAAACTTAGACTTACGACCTGAGTTGTTGAGTTTTATCAACCAGAGACACCAAAACGACTAAAAATTACACATTAGTTACATCTGATACCACAGATGTGATATGTGCCTTGGGCTGGTGCAACATCATTAATCCTCCCCAGAGGCCCAACAGCTAACTGTTGTGGCTGGAACCTTTCTCTGGTGAAACGCCTCAGGCCTTCCCCAGAAAGATGGGAGTCATTGGTTTCCTACGGGAGCTCGTCCACACTGGAAACCATATACCCCCCAACAGACAGGCTATCACGAACAGGCAACATACACACACACACACACACACACACACAGTCACACGAACTGCAACAGAAGCCTGTTACCTTTCACTGCTGTTGTTTTGTAAGTTTGTCACAGCTCGTAAGATGAGATGAGATGATTTTGGCTTATTTCCAAGAGACATTGTGTGTGTGTGTGTGTGTGTGTGTGTGTGTGTGTGTGTGTGTGTGTGTGTGTGTGTAGATGAGATAGCGATACAGTAACTGCAGGCCAAGTGTTAGGACTGGATAACCAGGTAAAGTTGGTTTTCAGGACCGTGAGAAAAACAGCGTTTATGCTTGTGTGTGTGTGTGTGTGTGTGTGTGTGTGTGTGTGTGTGTGTGTGTGTGTGGGTGTGTGTGTGTGTGTGTGTGTTTGTGTGTGTGTGTGTGTGTGCTTGGTGGCTGATGGGATCCTACTATGCTTACAGGTTGTACATCCTGATGTAGCTAACCTCAGAGGATCCCATGCTTGTCAGTATCTTTTGTCTCTGTTTCCCCTTTCATGTATTCAGTGTTAACCATCAGTTTTGGAACTGTTCAAATGACTTTGAGTTCACACACATGTACTCAAAGTCAAGTCAGATCAAGAATGTCTTCATAACATATAACAATTACTCATTGTTCTTTCATAATTACTTGAAATGCTCTGCCAAAAAATGGTTAAAGTCATCAGCTCAAAGCCTCTGAGAAAGGTTTCAGTAATACTGAAACTAGAAGAGTTGAGCTGTGTAGTTCAACATGTACTGCATTAACAGTGTGACTCCAATAAGAACAGAGTATGTTGAAAGAAAAATAAAAAAACACTATCAAAGTTCACAGAAAGCAAAAATGCAGCAAAATGCCAACCAGGGATTCTGTGTGAGTCACTGAACAGTTTCAGAGTAAGGCTTAATGAACGAGTTTCTCCCAGGCCTGAAAGATAGCCTTGACCTTTACCCTGCCAACACCTCGGAGGCCCCGAGGACACGAGCAATTAGTCTGGGGACGTACTTCAGCTTGTCTTTTACACTCCTCATTCAAATTCAAGGTGTCATCTAATACTTGTTGTATGCTCTTTTTCATTCTGGACTCTCTTAAAACTACTGCAGGAGCAAAAATACTTAAGTCTAAGAACACAACAAATAATAACAGTCTATTGCATCGTTAAATGTCAAACATCTTTTCATTTAAAACTTTAATCCTTTAATGGGTTCTACAGGCTGGACCACTCTTTGTTGAGCAATGCAGTGAAATTTACATGTACTTGCTCTGATGAGCAGCATGAACTTGTTGAATTTATGGCGTCATGCTTCAATTCAGAATGTACTGAAATCAGTGAGTTAAGCAAAAGCAGGGTAACATAGAACCCACGTTAAAATGGTTGACCTCCAGTCTATAGACAAGCTGATTCAAATGTGTGAGATATGAAAAAAACAACCATGGTTAATCAGATGAACCCTCTGAAAACATGTCCCAACTATAACATCCTAATGAGTTTAAGAAATGTTTGTTTTGCCTGCATGTCACGCTCCAAATATCTATGTATGAATAGATATTATCCATATATAGATATAGAACAAGCAAAATCTTGCAAGATGAAAGCCAACTTTTCATTTTGTTATTGATGAAGTGTTTCTTTGAGGTACTGACATTTTTTAGAGCACAACCCCTCAGTGACATGTTATCCTTTATCTGTGTCACACCCCTTCTTAACTCCCAGGCCCTCTCACCTGTCACCCTGTGACAGTGAAACACAGCTCTTTGGATGGCGTGACCTCTCCATCCTCTTTTTTCTTGACACATTGTATTCTCCACCTACGTAACCAAAGCCCTTCAGAGTAACCCCTCACTTCCTTAATCTCCTCCTTCTCCCTCTCTATCTCATTTTTCTCTTTCACCACTGTGATCCCGCTGCCTTTCGCACTGCACTTTCTTTTATTTTTCCCTCCTCTCCCTCTTATTCTCCAGCACACAGCTCTCTCTCTCTCTCAGTGTCATGGTCTGGTATGCTGTATTCTCAGGGTTGGCTCCAGGATCAGAGAAAATGCTTTTGGATGTCAAACAAATTGGAAGTGGAGGAATCCTAAAGCTCTAAAGTGGTCTGGTCACTTCCTTGAAGTGATGGAAAGCATGCGTTTTCACATGTGCACACAAGCCCATTTCATGCACGGAACTGCTCAGTTAGTGGTTCTTGCTGTTTACACAGAGGACTCCTATACAGTAACATCCAGTTAAAAGCTCAAACCCTCAAGGCACGACTGCTAAAGATTCAGCACATCTAACATTCTTAGTCACACTAGCAGCGCGGCTCTGTGGATGGCAGTGGTGGTCAGTCCACCATATTGGTCCAAAATGAGACATGTCAACAACTTTGGTACAGATTATGATTGACTGATGATTAACTCAAGTGACTTTGATAATCCCCTCAGCTGTCCTGCAGCACCACCACCAGCCTGGCATTTGGACTTATTGATGGATTACCAACATACACATGGAACATTGCAACCCTGAACTTTTCCTGACTTTACCCGGGTGAGCAGTATGTGTGAACGCAAATGTCAGAAACAGTAGAACCAGACATTGGTCATTGTCCAGAGAATTCACAGCGAGCAAGCAGCCGTGTTGGTGATGTTGCGTCCAAATACATGTAGCATTGATATCAACACAAAGACAGCCATCATTATGGATGAGTCCTCCTCCTGCACGCTCTACTCTGAGTCAGAACATGTTTGACGAGGACAAATGTTGCCACATGTGAAAGGGCAACTCTGGACAATGTTCAGACCTGATTCTCTACATGTACTGTGTAGTTCATTGTCGTTTGTGGAAAACAGCTCCAATGACTGCAGACTTTTCTTCTAGCGCCACCAGTGCATCAAACGTTTCACTTATCCCCTGAAATATCTCAAAAGCTGCTGGTTTAGTTTTGTACATTCATGTTCCCCAGATGATGAATTCTACTGATCCTAGCACCACCATGAGGTTTATTGTTTTAAGGGAAATGCCTCAACAACTATTAGATGAACTGTAAGCTGACTGTAACCTCACAACTGAAGTGCATGTAAATGCAGTGAATTTGAGCATGTTTGCAGGCTGACATTAGCATAGCATTAGTTGAAAGCATCACTGCAGCTAAGTGCAGCCTCACAGAGCTGTTAGGATGGCTGCAGACTCTTAGGCTTTTTTTTTTTTTTTTTTTCTCATAGAGCTTGTGTCTTAAACAGCAATGCAGTTTGAACTTTGAACGTGTGCTTCTCTGGAACATCACAGACTATAATCCGGAAGAATGAAGACTTGAAAAGGTTGTCTGACTCATTATCATAGCGTTTACCAACAAGCCTCTCCTATGCAATCGTTTTCATACCTTTCTAGGGAACTTAGCAGCTTGTGATTACTGTAATGTTGCTATCAATCAAATAAGCTCCTGCTAGTGTTCACATTGTCATCACGGAAAAGTGCATGCATGAGGATGTGCAGCCACACACACTTTGAGTCACTGCGAACACACTGCCGGATGTGTGATAAGCAAATACACACAGCACTTCTGTTGAAATTCTCCCACATGAAGTACAGCATTCCCGATAGGCCTGCAGAATCTGATTCATCTGCCTGAATGAGCAAACCAATTAAGACTTTTAAACCGACCACTGACTGCTACATAAAGCCTGATGACCACACCTCCATAAAATGTGGCTAAAAAACTGTAGATGAGCTTCAGGATTTTGTTCATGCTGGGGATGAAGAGTCAAAATCTTGTCCAAACCTTTGTGTTCGACCCCTGGCAAAACATTATGATACGACCATGCTGTATTCTCTAAATGTGCAGCTTTTTGTCTGTATTTAGTGGAGTAAAATATATCGGATGGGAGCTCTGTATTAGATATTTTGGATCAGGATGTAGAAGCAGGATTTGGGAAAGCCCTGGCAGTGTTTCAGGTTGGTGTTTGTTTCAGAATGGCTCAGAGCCAAAACACGACATGTGATAAGTGGGATGGAAACGAGGCATGCAAGCATTTTAGCAAATAAACGCATAAAAAAAATTGACTGTTTTGAAAAGGATATGAATTTAAATGGAGGCTAAAATAAGTAGGTGTGCCTCTAAAACTGGGAAACTAAATGAATGTAATGTATTTTTTACTTTCGGTCTCAAGCAATTTTAAACAACAAAACTTTACTTAAACATAGGAGGGAAAAGCAAATTGAACTGCAAAGTAATTTAAATTTTAGGATTAAAAAAAAAGCAAAATGACTCAAATAGTGCTATTATCAAATAAGGGCCTTTATATAATTTAAGAAAGAGCCAGGCTTGACTTTGTGTTGGATTATTAGAAACAGCCATTCCCTTGCTGGTACATTTGTTAATATTTAAAAAGACTCCTCATTTTTCTGAAGCTGTTTTCATGGTAAGAAAAAAAATTAAGTATTTTTATTCATATATATACATATACTTATACATATACTTCCATATTTAATTTCTTATGCCACAAATGGACCTATTTCCTAAATTTGCAACCAAACAAGTTGAAATCCTTCCAGGTGCAACTTGCTTGTCTTGTACAACTGTTTAACAACCAATCACACTGTCCTGTTCAGTACTTCTCGTTTAAAAAACCTTCCAGCTTGTACCGCAACGATATGTTAAAAAACTACATGCAAGAATAATCACAAGGATTCTCACAGAAAATCGCTCGTTGTTATGAGACAGCCAAACAACTGCCATCTCGATAATTGCTCCTCTTGTCCTTCACAGGGCAATTTTCCAAACAAAACGTATGTTTTGCATTCTCACGTCCATCTGCACTCAGGATGAAAACAATCCGAACAAAATCCATTGAGATATCACACTCGTGTTCCTGAGAGTTTTGTACCCATGTACCTTTTGTACAAGTGCTTCACTCTCCTGCAAATAACATGATGGACGGAAACAGTCCATCATGAATGGGCACGCTGCATGCTAACAAAACACATGGTGATACACATGAATAGTATATGTGAAGGACAGAATAATAGAGTCATTAAATGTGTTTGTGTGTGCATTATTATCGGCGCGCGCACACACACACACACAGAGACAAAGCATGACCTCTGGACTGAAGTAATGGCGATTAGGTTAAATCATTATTGACTGTTTCATCATTTTACCTTGACAGTGACAGTTCATATTGGTAATGACAGATGCAGGCAAATGTAAATGCAGCAACATTTGTCTATTTAAAAAAATTAAATAAAATAAAGCAAACAAAGGCAGAGCCAACACCCATTATTCCTGTTTTCTTTTTTTCTAACATGTTTTTATGTCATCTGAACAAAGGACTGCTGAGTGAATATATGGAAGGTAACAGGGCTGTGTACTGCAGTAGCAATCACCACATTAATAAGGATATTTTCTAACCTTAATATATATATCACATTATGGTAAATGTGTGCAAAAACCCATTGCACAATCAAACTGATGTTTAAAGCAATGCACTGGGCTCCACTGTTTTTTACCTTGAACTGCATTGTCTCATTGTGATTCCAAAAGAGACCTGTGTGTAAGAAAACCAATACACTCACATACACGGAGCACTACAACAAAAAGAAAAACAATAACAAGCAGTGATCAAAATATTTGTGTATGATGTTCTTCAAAAGAAATGACAAATTTTAACTGCAAAACTTTTAATCCAATTGAGGAGTGAAGTATTCAAAACCAGTTTTTCCAAGTGCAGTTTGAGATGTGATATAGATAAGGTTAAAACACCGGTGAGAGAGGAATGAATCAGCTGTCATAAAGTTCAAAGGCAGAATTTCACAATAGTCAAGTGCAGCACTAACAGTAGACTGAACAATAGTCTTTTGACCAGCGGGAAAAAGCATACATAAATCCAAGTCTAATCTCTAATTTTCTACATCACATGGAAAAATGATTTTAAAAATGCAACTTGCTTGTGCAGAGCAGAAATTTTTAAAATGCTAAAATTATATTATCATGATATGATTCCCCTGACAGCAGTGATCTCAATATAAAAATATGGAGCGAACAACGCTCCACCACCGACCCAGCTCAACCACAAAAAGATAACTTTAAAACCACCAAATCCATGCCATTTACTGACATACTAACAACAAAGAAACCAAATCAAAGCTAACAAAAGACACAAAGTCAAAACCAAACACAAAACCTAAGGCAGTCCAGCAGTCCGCACACCAGAAGCATCTCTGCTGCACAGGTCACGTGCACCTCATTCAGCAGTCAGCACACCTGGGCAGAGCTGGAGAGGACAGGAGAAGAAAAGGGAACACACACAGCTGTAACATAAGCAAAAAGTACACATAAAATATGTTGAAAAATATTCATCATGCACAATGGCTTCTTTCAGTGTGTTACATATCAAATGAGTGAAATGTCCTAACGTTAATGCAGTAATGAGCTAAAAACTGATGAGTATCCTATTTTCTCAGATGATCTTATGATTTCTGTTTAAAATCTTTGTAAAGTTACTGAATGCGGTGCAGTAGAAGTATAAAATAGCATAAAAAGAAAATAGTCAAGAAAACTTCAAGTGCTGGAACCTCAATATTGAACTAAACTGTACTACCTGAAAACTGCTGTAATCAGCATCTCACTGAGCAATGGGGCCAGTTTTGAGGTGGGTGGAGCTCAGTTATGAAATTGTGATGTTGCTTACTTCCATGCGCCAATCAGGACTTAGCAACATATGAATCAAAATGTGACTGAAATATTGTTGTTGGGTTGTTTCATGGACGCACAGTATTGTAAGAAGCGAACACTGAACTAGAAAAATGGTGCCCATTCACTTGAATGAAAACTGCTCGCATGCAAAATGCAGAAGCTTAAACATTTTTCTAGCATCTGGTCTTACCTCTACCTTAGTGTTAATATCTAATGTTAATATCAGGTGAAAATGAATTCATAACACTAGTGTGGAATGCATGTTGGTTTCACATGGTCAGTTTAGTTAAGACACAATCTTTGGTGTTGTGGAATGTAGTTTGGTCCAGTAAAAATGCTGACTTTATCCAGTGTGTGTGTGTGTGTGTGTGTGTGTGTGTGTGTGTGTGTGTGTGTGTGCGTGTGTGTGTGTGTGTGTACGTGAGTGTTCCAGCACGCTCTCTTCCATGGAAAAGCTAAGCAATAAAGAGTTCATGCTCTGTCAAGCCGGACCTGAAACTCTCACTGGAAAGAGGAAGCTGGCAGAGTTTACAGCAGGTCTCGAGGTCACAACAGTGTCACCTTGCCACTCTCTCTGATGACATAAACAAACGCTCAGACATGGCCATTACACCTGCAGCGGGGTTCAAAGGCCAGTCTGCACTCGCTCTGTGAAGCCCAGAATAGATGAAACAATAGGTAGCAAATATACACAAACATTTCCATTTGTCATTATTCACTCTGCAGGGTGGAGAGGTGTACGAAATGCGTGACGCATATGGAGGTATAACACACGATGAATTGTTGTGTTCTGTTTGATGCTGAGCATATAGGTGGACTTCATTGTTGGTTTGTTAATCACACTGTTTTCCTCTGAGTGTTACGGTAAACCACTGGATTATTGTCTATCATGATCTATCATCTCCCGTACCATGAATTCAGAGGAAACCAATTTGCATATAACCAGTCTTTACACAACAGTGAATGTGTAAAGAACTCATGACAGATCTGTGTGACTTGGCCCTCAGGTATACACAGGCTTTGTTTGCGCATGCATATGTGTGTGTGTGTGTGTGTGTGTGTGTGTGTGTGTGTGTGTGTGTGTGCGTGTGTGTGTGTGTGTGTGTGTGTGTGTGTCAGTCATGTGTCAGTCATGTTTATCCCTTAACCCTGTCTCTTAGAAATTGCATTTGTGTCTAATTGATTTGCATTCATAATCATTTTAATGTGGTAATGATGGAAATCATTTTAATGTTTGTTTGAGCGAATGAAACATAACATTTTATGCACGGCGCTGGAGTCTCAGGGAGGTGGTCAATGAAGATGGTGGACACACAAAATGCAGAACTGGGACACCAGAATGCAATGTTCACATCCAGACTGTGGTCAGGTTTAGGCAACAAAAGCACTTTAGTTAAGGTTAGAGAGAGATCACTGCTGATTTTCTCTATTAAAATGGACCATGATCTCTCCCTAACATTAACCCAGTGCAGCCAGTGCCGACACATCATCATAAAAAAGATGAATAATGCTTCTTGCTTCTTTTGAAATGTTCACATTTCAAATGGCCCACTTAAAACCTGGAGCCTAGGAGAAAGAAGGTTCTCATGTATGTCCCATGACCACAAAGACAACCAGACCTTTATTTGACACAGGATATGTAACAGACAAGTCACAATTCCAAATTTTCCCCTTTTTTCAAGTGAATCTTCTCTGTGCATTTCTCCCTTTCAGACAAATCAACATGCATCAAATGTACAGTCCATGATCCCATACACGCCGCACTGCAATGCGTAACTTATGTCCTTGTAAGTATAACAGTGCATGTGTTGTGTTTTGCCATCAGACAGAGGGAGATGGGGACAGTTCCAAGTAACATTAGCTGCTAACTTACGAGCTGACTGTTCCTCTCAGTGACTTTACCTTCAGAGTACATGCATTCTTCTTAAATGAGCAACAGGGTTTGTCATGCCACAGGCCTATTTCACGAGAACATTTTGAAGAGTTCAAATTAAATGTGAAGATTTGAGGCGGCTGTTAGAGTAACTAAACAGCTCTTGCAGACTGGGAATGTTGCCGAAGGCTTGAAACAGAAATGTGAGTGAGTAATGTAGCAAGCTAGCAGGAGAGGAGTGGGTTACATGCATGCATGCACACTCGCACTCACACACACACGCGAAAGTGACATGAAGAGATCTGTTTTATACAGGTGCATCATTTTTTTTCTTTTGTGCTTTAGCTTCATTGACGGTAACCAAACAACTTTCAGAATTGGCAGAGTAAAAGTGATTGGAACAATTACGGGATTGAATCTGCATTGCAGATGTGTATGACACGATGGATGCTCAATTCACCTTGTGAGCTAGTAGAGTCCGGCTCATTCCACCCCCCTCAGTGTCATTTAGCCAGTCTTCTTCATGTTGGCCATGCTCCATGCTATTATTCTGACTCTGTCGCATTAATACAGACTGTTCTTTGAGAATTTACAGTGTTTACTCTACAGTTTGAGTGTGTGCCTGTGCAGAGCTATCTGATCAGAGGATATATGAGTCAGAGCAAACATGGATCCTTCAGTGTGGGATATCTATACTTTGAGGATTCCTGTGCCAGTGTTGGGAAAGTTCACTTTCTACAGGAACTAGTTCAAAGTTCAGTTCACAACTTTTAAAATGAACTAGTTCAGTTCAGAGTTCATAATTCAAAATTTTGAACTAAGTTCACGTTCTAAAAATGAACTAGTTCATAGTTCTTTTTTCCATATGTTGCTGCGAGCTGTTATTTTTCAAAATTATTGACACAGCTCATATAGAACCACAGACAGCAATTATTTTAGCAGTTCTAACACTGTAACTATGCGTCAGATTTCATCTTCATATCCAGTTTTGAATCCTTATCCCACCATGGTTTACATTAGCAATGAGGGGACAGCATTTCCCCATCGCTGCTTTAACACTTTGTTACTGTCCATTCAGTCCACACTAGTAACAGCTGCAGCTTTCACCCCTACAGTATATTCTCAAAAACATGAGGAAAAAGTTGCTGCTTGAATGGTCTTTTTTAATGAGGAATTATTTAAAGAAAATCAGGACAAGGTCCTTAAGGTGCAAATGTTTTTCAATTTTAATAATTTTCCATTTCAAAGTTTATGAAAGCTGGGCTTTCCACTTTACTCAAAGGCTGCAGGTCTCTGACAATATACTGCACCACCAGGTTGTCCAGCTGCGGCTGGGAGATGACAGCGGAGCTGCTACTGTACGCAGTTAATGGGATTTGAGTCGAGGATCTGTCTTGACTGTCTTTTGATTTTTTATTTGCTTGCACATATCTTGAAAGGCCGTCGGGCAAAGTTCTCACAGAAATGTAAGATTTTTCCCATCCTCACCAACCTTGTCATAAAACTCGTTAAAATGATCATACGACGCGTCCTTGCTGCTTTGTCGCCTCCATGCAGCTTTTTGTTTTGATCACGCATGTGGTAGTGTGACACTGGTGGCTGGTGTTGCCAGATTGGGTGTTTTTTCCACTACATATTAAGGCCTGTTTACGGTGTGTTTTTGCCGGTTTTCGCCTGGAGGGCTCTATAGAAATCTGGCAGCATATTAAACAAAGTTGAACTGAGAGAGCGAGCCGTTCACAGAGACCAGAATGAACGAGTTCATAGTAACATTCATCAGGCAGTAATACAGTATGTTCAGTTCACGTTTGCCCAAAATATAAACAAGTTCATGAACTATGGTTCAATGAACGTGTTCAGGCACAACACTGTCCTGTGCATCAGTGCTTGACAAGACAAACCACTCCTGGGACTCCAGATGCCATGCCATGCTGCCATGGTGCCAACATGAACTGGAAATACATTTCTACTTCAACTGACATTAAAATTTCATTCACTTACTATTTTGGTGATCTCAAGACACCAGAAGAAAATTTCTTTGGCTAAAGGAAATTAAAACGAAGTAGATAGACCAGTAAACTTACACCAAACAGGTATGTGATGGCACCAGTCTGCCCCACCTGCTAAGGTGTGTTTCACACCAGGTGTGCCAGACCAAGCCTCCACCCTGGGCTGTTCTCAAGCCATCTCTGTTCCTTTGAGTGTTGTGAAAGATGGAGATAAAACATTATAAGTGTACTTTGAGTTATTAACCAGTCAAGATACTGGAATTCATAATAGCAATACATTTTTTCTTTTTACTAAAACATCCCAAAAATGAGCATACTCATATTGTGCTATTATGGCCTTGGCTGTGGTGATGATGGGTTAGCATCTGCTTATGATAGTTAGGGGCCGAGGTTCAGTAGTTATCAATCTGATCGTGATGTGTGTTTTCATGTAGTGCAACTCCTTGATAGTTCAGTCTGTGGAATTCTTTAACTCAGCACGAGAGACCCAGCGTGAGAAAATGAGACACAGAGGGTGAGCGTGGTGGGAAAAGACACTCTGGACTATGAGCTCTATGGGGGTTGATGCCGTCCACCCATCCTGGACACACCTGAGCTCAGCAAGGGAGCCCACACCACACCTCATCTAACCTGTTAAGTAGAGGGAAGTCGACTCCGCCGATAACAGTGGGATGCTAATTCACAACTTTACTCTTTCTACGCCTAGAGGTCCAATTCCACACTCATTGCTGCCTGCCCCTTCAGTTTCAAATGTGTACTCACATAAAGTACATACAGATATATGTCATTCCCAAAACTGTGTTTTTCATTGTCTGCAAAGGAGATTATAATTTTGGTCTTGGTTTTTTTGTTTGGTAGCAGGATATCTCAAAAAGCCACCTATACCCCCTTCTTTCTGTAACGTGTTCTGTGACACGAACACAACGCCGATTGTGCAGCTGATGCCAGCGACTCAGCAGGAGTTTATTCATTCATTCATTCATCTTCTATACCCCTGATTATCCCTTTCGGGGTTGGGGGGGGCTGGAGCCTATCCCAGCTGTCAACGGGCGAGAGGCGGGGTACACCCTGAGCCAGTCATCAGCCGACTGCAGAGCTACACACACACACACACATTCACACCTAGGGACAATTTAGAGTCACCAATTAACCTAGTGAGCATGTTTTTGGTCTGTGGGAGGAAGCCGGAGTGCCCGGAGAGAGTGCACAGGAAGAACATGCAAACTTCACACAGAAGTTGCCTGACCCAGGGATCGAACCAGCAACCTTCTTGCTGTGAGGCACGCGCACTACCTGCTGCACCACCGTGCCGCCCAGCAGGAGTTTAAATTAACAAAAAGTAACGTCTGAGGGGAATCTAGCCTCATCTTTCTGGGTGGAACCTCAGCATGTTGAAGTGATGTGGAATTGTTGAAAGATGGGGGACATGAACAGGCCTATACAGGGCTTTGGGTGGAACGGTGGAACAAGTGGTAACACTGTCGCCTCACAGCAAGAAGGTCCCCGGTTCAAATCCCGCTGTGGGCGCTGGTGGCGTGTCCTCCACCATGCCTTCGGTGCCTGCTGCTTGAGGAAAAAAAACGGGCCTTTCTGTGTGGAGTCTGCATGTTCTCCCCGTGTTCACACGGTGTTTTTAGTGGGGTCCTTAAATAACCCCCACTAAAAACATGCAAAGAATGGTGACGACAAGGATGGGTCCCCGGTCGCCGCTGTCGGCTGGCAGCCCACCGCTCCTGGTCTGCCGCGGAGGATCGACAGACCGAGGATGGGTCAAATGCAGAGAATTAATTTCACAAAAAGCATGGCATGTGCGTGTGTGTGGTGCATGTATATGTAAAGTAATGTGATAATAAAAAGTACGTTCTTCTTCTTCTATGACATGCTGCTGTGTCGTGAATCACATTATTCCGATTTTCTCATGAATTTCTGTTACTATATCACTGTTACTGTCACTATATACTATATCACTATATGTATTTGCCAGTATTTGAACTCTTGCATCATGGTAAATTCTCTCCACCTCCACGGTGTTGGGATAGGGACAGAAATCTCAGAGACATGTTCAACTTTTCATGGCATGACAGCAATAGGAGTAAAGAGAAAGTGCTTTTTAAAAAATATACTGTAGTCTTTAGTGTCAGGTTGAATGAAAGCAGCCTGATACTGACCATTAAAGACGACACGCAGTACTGTGTTTCAATTACAGCCTCAGCCCTTCAAATGACAGGAGAATCTATAGTTTACAACCAGGGTTGTTTCACTGTGATGTAACACCAATCATCATAAATAGGCAGTTTACAAGGGAGTTTATACAACATGACTGCAAGGGTTATTCATATTCAAATGTGGTCAGCTTGCAGCAAAAACAGGATTGGTTTGGAGTGTATACTCATGCCATCAGATACAAACCTTGTCTGTCTGATATATGAAAGAAGAATTGTACTTAGCCTGAAGGCTAAATGTGTATCAAGCAGGGTTTCCCCAGCCCATATGGAAACATGTAGTAGTAGTAAATAAAAGTAGTAGTTTAAATTAAAATAACAAAAATATATAGTTTTTAGACTCTATGTAGAAATATGTAAATAAAGCCCAGCTTATTTTTGTCATGTTTGATCATGGTAAAAATATGCTTTGTAATGTTTCCATGTACCCTAACATATTCTGAGATAAGGTTGGGTTTATACATCCCAGAATTATATCTCTTCCATCAACAAACTGATGTTGTCTCAGTACATTTTGGTTTATTAGCACAATTGGTCCATAGCTCCATAAACACAGACCTGCCAGTCCCCCTTGACTGGCAAAGTAACTGTTAGTGTTTCTGCCACACCGTAACCTTTTTTATACCTCTGTTCTATTTCCACATCTGACCCTGTACACACACACACACACACACACACACACACACACTGAGAGGTTTGTGCCCCTGATAAGACATCAGAGAGAGTTTTTGTTAATTGCTTCGCTGAATTCCTGGTAGAGAGGAAGTGCTTCCATAACAGTGGATCAGATGCCAGGGGTCAGATGACATTTGAAAAAAAAAAAAAAAGCAGGATCACAGGCAGATGATCCCAGGCCAAAAACAACAGCGGCTCTGCTGCCAAAGAAAAACAATCCTCCGAGTTTCCCTTAGATGCCCCATTTTACATGGTGACATTTGTCAGTGGTGAAGCAGCCAAACATTGAATGGATCAGTTGGATTAGAGTGCGTTTAATATGCAAAACGCAGCTTTGCTTAGGTCTGCATAGCAAAATGTATCAGAGCAGAGCTTCCCTGTGGAAACATTCGTTGTTTTTGTTTTGTGAACGTCAAGTGATGGACATAAAGCAAGACAAAGACTTTAACACCCTGACTGATATGGTGGAAATAGCAAATACAACCATCATACCTGCAACGCAGACAAACTGAAAACAAATGCTCCACTATGATGGATCATTTTTCTGTATTCACTGTTACAATATAGTACAACAGGGAATGGCAGCAGCTGCACTGCACAGGCTTTATCAAGTATTTCTGTGACCGTTTAACTGGTTACAACCTATTTCTTTTTCAAACTATTTTTATTGTATTTCTATAAATATATTAAAGCCTCCTGCAGTTATCTATTCAATTATTCATCAACCTAAAATCTGGTGAGTGGCCAAATTATTCCAAGTGAAAGAGCAGTTAGAGCTGGTTTAAGATGGGACACTGTGTTGTCACGCACAGTGGTACTACAAGTTCAATCTGCAGGCTACCACTGTCTTTCTCTGGGTGTGGACAGTGTCCATGAGTCAGATTAATGTTGACTCACCAGACAGAGAGGCTGGTGTTAAAGCCATTCATTTTGACACATGTGTCTTCATTAAAATTGTTTTTAAGATTCTTTCAATCACTTTTATTGATCAAGAAAACATATCTGAATTCCTGGCCGATACAAGGCGGCACATTTTGATACAATGCACTATTCTGCTCTGCTCACTAAGAAAAAGAATATTTGAAAAGACATGAGAAGATTTGTTTTTCCCAAAATGGTATGTTGTAATCACTGGTAACAGCTGACTTTCTTCTTGACTTTATTGGCAGCCTGTAGATGCTTTAGAATAAATCACCGTAAATGCCAATCTTTTTCCACATTTCTGCATTTTAGATAAAAAAAATCCCAGTGGCAGTGTGTCATTCATGCATGAAATCTGAACCGCAGCTTTGATTTATAAGTGACAGTCACCGTTTGCCTCATGGGGCTGCCCAGTGGGCTTCACAGCAGGGGCTACAATACCTGGCCAGCCTCTCTCCCTGGGTTCCCGCCTACCATAAAATCAAATCGTTATTCATGGAAGGCATGCAGCTCAAGTTACATCAGGTATTTAGGACAGGAATGTCCTTTAAATATATGTAGCAAACTGTGGACAATGTGTTTAATTAAACCCACGCCTGAGACATGCTTTAGAGAGAGCTGGGATGGGATACAATAAGTTTACCACATGGGGTTACACAGTGGGAAAGCAACCGGCCAACACCTTTCCCCATAGTCTGTCCCATCATCGCCTTTCCTGTTTACCTTAGGTGCATTTACAAGGATGGACCCATGGATATTTCAAAAGAATAAAAAACCTACAGCATATTTGGAGACTTAGGGAGCCTTTCATGATGCCTGGGGGACTGTTTTGTCTTATTAAATGTTCACTATGCAAGATTGTTATGGGAAAAACACCCACTTTACCAGCCTACTGTGTACCTCTGTGTCTGTACAACACAGTTTAGTCCAGTTTTCATATTTCTCTATCAGGTAATCTAATGAACAGGAAATGACAAATAAAAGGTTACAAGGTGAAAAGTGTGTAGTCTGCTCATTGAATGATTCATTATCTCTTGGTTTTTAAGTCTTCAACGAGTTTTCTTCCTGTCTGAAATAAAACAGCTTCTTTAAATTGAGCTGATTTCATATGATCAGGAACAACAGCAAAAAGCTGAGTCACAGTTTCCCTGGGTTCTGCTGCCATGACTGTATCTCGTGGGGTTTGCCCAGTGGGCCTCACAGCAGGGGCTACAATACATGACCAGCCCCTTTCCTGGGGTCACTCCTACCATAAAATCACCATCATTATTTATTGATGGCCTACAGCTCAATTTACTATCTGATGGTAGGTTTAACTTTAAAATTCTCCTGGAACAATGGGAAGGAGTTGACTGGTATGTGATGGCACCAGTCTGCCCGACCTGGCAAGGTGTGTTTCACACCAGGTGTTATAGTGCCTGACCAAGCCTCCGCCTTGGGCTGTTGGTGCCATACCAAGGCATCTCAGTTCCTTTTGGGCTTATGAGTGCTTTGAAAGATGGAGATAAAAAATAATAATAATTATAGTGTGAGTTATTATCCATTCAAGATACATAATACATTTTTTCATTTTTCCAAAATGTGCACTTAATGTCTAAAGCCATATTCCCACTTGCCTACAAGGCCTTTGTATGATTTTCTTAAATATATTAATTAATGATTTGCAAGAATACATTTGGAATTCATTCCAAAAAAAAAAAAAGCGACTGGTCCAAGGAGGTGTATGTGTGTGTGGCAGTACTTGCACAGACATGTTTTGGTGCGATCGTCTTTGGTATGTCTGTGTGTGAACCCTCTCAGAGGCTGTACCATCCATCCCTCACCTGTCGCCCTACCTGTCTCCTGCAGTGGGAGAGGCCTCACACTGTGGAATGCCTGTTGCCATTTAAGCTCTATTACTACCTGCTGCTGCACTATTCTCCCTGCCCTCTATTGCCTGGGGTTCATATTGGATAAGAGCCGTAAAGCCCTGCGTTTCATGGGGCTGGGCTGGGTGTAATTGGAGGGAGGCAGGTCCCTCATTCCCAGCACCGCAGGGGGCTACAATCACAGGCTTGCCCTAGCCTTTGGGTCTCCCCACCAGGAGCTAAAGAGGGTCTAAAGAGGGCACCACAGGGGTTGATATCAAACACCCCCGGAGTCCTGGATAACAGCAAATAACACTGCAGGAGAGGGAACACACACACACACACACACCAGTAGAACACATTCACACACACAGTCAGTGTGTCTGTCAGGACTTGTTTATTGTGGTGAATAATGCCTTGTGTTCTGTAATGTGGCCAACAAACAACAACAAAAAAAAAAAAAAAAAAAAAAACAGGTGTCGGGGGGATAAGGGCTCCCTTCTGTGAAGCATATAAAATCAGAGCAAGTGTAAAATCAAGATTTTTACACAATACAGAATATTCAATAATTTGCATTTTGCTTTAAAAGAAATGCAAATTCAACTAACTTTCTTAAATGGCAAAGCATGTATGCATGCAGTGTATGTTCCTGAAATAAATATCAATATGTTCAGTTTCATTCACCAAGAGCAATTGTTCAGAATATTTCTGTCAATTATAAATACATTAAAAAAAAAAAAACAATTCTCTTCCAGTTTTCTTATTTTTCACTTCAGTGTCCTTTAACTACATTTTGTGAAATATGCTGTATGTATTTGCTTTCTTGTTGAGCTATATTCAAGCCAGTTAACTTAGCATAGCATAAAGATGGGGATTGTGGAAACAGCTGGCTTGGCTCCATGCAAAGATAACAAAATTCACCTTCCTACACCTCTAAAGCTCACTAATGAACATTTGATATTTAACTGACTTTCTGTTTTCCCATCTCAAGTCTTCATGCTAAGCTAAGCTAAGCTAACCAGCTGTTGGCGGTACTTTCATATATAGCATACAAAACAGAGTGGTATATTTAACTCGCAGGAAGAAAGAAAATTAACATTTCCCAAAATGTCAAGCTAGTGAACTGTGTGTCAATTGACCTCAGGGAGATGAGAGTGAGGCATTCAAGGCATCATATCCAACACACACACACACACACACACACACACACACACACACACACACACACACACACACACAAACACATAGGAGGACTGTGACCTGATGTATTTACACACCCACTGATAACAAAGAAGCTACAAGTCACGATGTGTAAGCCAACATGTCATTACTAAGAAAGGCAGCACAAAGTCAACAGCAAACGCTGGCACTAATCTCTCATGTGGGGATCAAGGTGTGTAAAGAAGAGTTAAAGTAACTCAGAAGACAAGAGAAACAATATGCTGTCAGTGTGAGAGGGCAGAGCCCTCTCTGTGTGTACTTAGCAAAGCTTGGTGTACTTAGCAAAGCTGTGACAGTGTATGTACATGCAGGTTTGTGCATCCATATTTATCTTAATTTTATACGTATGCATTTCTGTGTGTATATACATTTGTGGTGTACACTGGATGAGTGTGTGTAGTATTCGACTCTGTGTGTAGTAGTATTTGAGTGGATCTGTGTGTTTTTCCAGCTTTTGTGTGAGTGTGTGAGTGCATGGGTGCAAGTGTGTGCACACACTTAACACACACAGATATATGTATATATCTGTGTGTGTGTGTGTTTGTCTGTATTTGGATGTACATGCACAGGACATTTCTGTGTCCTTTAAGTTCATGCCTGTGTGTGAGTGTGTGTCTAAGTGTAGGTGGATGTTAATCCTGCTGGAAGCTGCAGCGTGACAGAACAAAGTTCGGCCAAGGTGTCCTACAGGTCATGTTGAGTTAGTGCTAACAACCCGATGAAAATCACTGCATCAGTTATCTGTACTGTCACGAACATGGAGTTTGGGTTTAGTGAGGGGCCACGACATTGGGACAAAATACTAACCCTGTCCGATCACAAGACTCTGGGTTAAGTTCTTTTTACAGTCAGACCCCACCCTGATCTTTGACCTTATTGCTGACAAGAAAACAGAATGGTTTTGATATGATTAAGGAGCATGGATTTCTGTAGAAAACATCCATCAACCCAATATTATTGAGATATTTTTATATTCTGGATGAAATTGGTGGACCACCTAACAGGCCAATATTTTAATCCCTGTTGAGTCAGCCCTCTGACACGTCTTAAAAAACTTACTTTACTGAAAAGTGAATTGTCAGATGAAGACGTTTGGCCAAATGCTGGCACTCGATGAAAGGTGTTACCATCATCAAGTTATTATACATTGTCCTGAGAACACATGATTTTTTTTCACCAAATTTCATGGCAATGCATCTAAAATGTTAACCTGGTTGCACTAAAAGAAAAGTCAGGGGATCAAAAGAGTCAGTAAGATTCATCCTCTGAGGACCATGACTATTTGTACAAAAGGTTGTGGCCATCTGTCCAATAGTTGTTGTGGTATAGTTCTCTAAACCAAAGTGGTGAACTGACAGACAGACAGACAGACAGACAGACAGACAGACAGACAGACAGACAGACAGACAGACAGACAGACAGACTGAAATTGCCATTCAGCTCTCAGGATGAGAAAGCTTAAGGTGTTGTCCTTTCATATCATAATGATTTTTGAACAACTGTTCATCTTTAAAGGTGGTTAACTTCCAGTGGAGTGAAAGAAAGAAAACAGAATGTGAAGGAGTAATAAGACATGCAAACTATGTCAGTGTCAAATATGTCAGTTCATTTGTGACTTTACATCACTGTTACCTCAAATGTCAAACACTTGTCATGACACATTCTAATCAGCTCCTTATGATGAAGGATTGAAGCAGACATATTTTCTAAATGAATACAGTTTGGGGTAGAGAACACTGAGGCAGGTGTCTCTGAGCAGCTGTAAAATCTGAACTTGGACCTTGGTGTGGTTATTTTAATTTCCTTCCTTTTGTGGCTCTTGGCTAAACCTGAAAGATTATACACGTCACTAATGTTCTTCTCTCCCCCCTGCTCATGACATTAATGCCTTCACCCTTCCTGCTTTTGGTCACTTTTGCTATCACTTTGAGCTTACTATACCTAGTCGCTGCCATTTACTTGAGGAAAGCTGACAAAGGGTACAACAGGTTTATTTGCACCATGAACAAAAATGTCAATTTTCAAACAGGCAGCAACAAAGTGACCAAAATGTGGCTTGCATTTGTGTATGGCAAAAAAGTGTGACTTTGTCTGTCTATGTTAGATACAGATATGGGAATTATGCAGATATTTGGAAAATAGCGGGGTAGTCCCCTTAGCATCTGTAGCCGCACTTTTTCCCCACAGAGTCCAGAATAATGTCCAAAAACACCCACCCAATGTCCCTCTGATTCATGAGTGTTCACTACTTCATTATGGTCACGGTAGGGTGGTTAGTTAGATGATTAGGGATTGAAAAAAATGTCAGGTTCAGAGCCAGTCAGAGACAGAATAAGGACAGGCCTTTGCACTGAGGGCGTTGAGAAAAAAATGACAAAGAGAATCCGAAAAATTGGCCGTTTGAACCGTCAAGCTTTCTGTTCTCACACAGTGCTTCTGCAGTTTACAGAGGTAACGGTGGTAGCTTTTAGAGGACGAAGTCTATACAAAATAGAACATTAGTTACACATTGTAACTCCAGATTCTGTGAGCTCTGAACTGCGCACATGCACTGGGATAAACCCAGTAAAAAAAAAAAAATCATTGAGGGAGGCCTGTTTCATATATTTATTATTATTATTATTATTATTATTATTATTACTATTAATATCTTATTTTTTCTCCCTCTCTCATACCGAGACAATACTGAAACAAGAAAAGACAAAAACACTGAACACATAAAGACACTAGGAAGGAGAACCCTGTAGGTGTCATACAGTGATGGCCTCATCACTGATAGGAATCAAACCAGGTGTTAGCCCACCACCGTCTCTGTCTCCTCCTTCTGCTAAATTATACAACTAGCTTGTCCTACCCTGAGCACATTTATTAACAATTATTAAATCATGTGGAATACTTTGGGTTTTCAAAAAAGTAGTTTTGTATTTATAACCCTGATGCCAAAAAGTTGGGAACATAAACAAAACAGAATGTGATAATT
Source organism: Chaetodon trifasciatus (assembly GCA_037975065.1). Classification (NCBI taxonomy): domain Eukaryota; kingdom Metazoa; phylum Chordata; class Actinopteri; order Chaetodontiformes; family Chaetodontidae; genus Chaetodon; species Chaetodon trifasciatus. The sequence continues at coordinate 2,083,559 of JBBMOE010000061.1, read as the reverse complement.
TAATCCTTTTTGACTTATACTCAATTAAAAACAGTACAAAGACAATATATTTAATGTCTGATCTCATCAGCTTCAATGATTTTTGTAAGTATTTGCTTATTCTGAATTTGATGCAAAAACAAGTTTCAAACACGTTGGACAGGAGCAACTAAAGACTGGGAAAGATGTGGAACGCTCCAAAAACACCTGTTTGGAACATTCCACAGGTAAACAGGTTCATTGGTAACAGGTGATAGTATCATGATTGGGTATGAGAGGGGCATCCTGGAAAGGCTCAGTCATTCACAAGCAAGGACGGAGAGAGGTTCACCACTTTGTGAACACATGATTGAATAAAGGATATTACTACATGGGCTCGGGAACACTTTATCAGTAAACACAATTTGTTTGTAAGTTACTGTATTCTGTTTCATGTACTTTTTACTTTTCTTGAATTGGGATTTTATTCCCACGAAGTGATTCATGGTTCAATCAAACTTTTTGATGTCATTAACCTGCTTCTCTGGCCAGGCTGCATTTTTCTCTTCACCCACTCATTCTACCAAGATTCAACTGCAACTTACCAGGTTAAAGATGCTGGTATAGCTTGATTTATTTTTCAGTTCGATGTGATTCCTTGAATTTGTTTTAGTTTTAAATTCCCCATTGAGGAATTCATTAAGTTTTTTCCCTTCTCAATCATTCAGCGTCACTAAGGATGCCAAAGAAGAGCCTTTAAGCAGGTACCAGGTGAGTAAACACTCTTTACTCTAAGCTATAATTACTCTGCTATTTCACTTTAATTACCTCTTTCTCTCAAATGGTCCCGCTCAATTAAAATTCCTACTCCTCCAAGCACTAATTCTCATACGAATTAGTTGAAATTGTATTAGTACATGGATTAATGTCAAAGCAGATTTGAATATCAGCTCAAACTACATCCATAAACACAGCTTGAAAAAATAGATGTTATAATATATCATTATCATTTTGTTCTGAACACAAAGAATCATGGTGAGCCTCATCATCCTGGAAACAAAGTTTTTACAAAGCAGAATGTGAATGTGGACAAATGGGGACTCACGTCTGTGTGTCTCTTCATCCAGGTATCACCAGATTGGTTTGAATCTAGCCAACACCCATCCCCTGCTGTGTCAATTGGAATTCCTACCTCTCACATATTACTTGCACATTGGTACATACACATGCGCACACACACACACACACACACACACACACACACACACACACACACACACACACANACACACACACACACACACACACACACACACACACACACACACACACACACGTGAGTGCATTCCCAGTCCAACCCAAGCTCCTTGATCATGTCCTAGGATGACGGTAATGACAGTGCTTAGATCAAGTGAGTCAGCATTGCTTCATCTTAGGTAACACCTCTCAGGAATTCACCCAGAGGGGAACTCGACTGTCACTCTGACGCAGAAGGGAGCACTTAATGAGCTCAGGAGAGAAAGCACAGATTTGGAAAATTGAGCAGTAAGACAAGAAAAATGAATATCTTTCTGTGATATTTGAATGTTGTTCCTCTAATGAGGGGAAACAAATCTTAACGAACCTCCTGTTAATTGACATCCATCAATCATAATTAAAACCTGCGTACACAGAGTTTCTGGCATCATGCCAGAGACTTCATTGGTATCAGCTTTCATTTATCTAACTTCAGTAGTAGCCAGTAGTACGAAACAGTTGTACAGTGTCTTCTGTGGTTCTAGGGGTAGATTTCTGAAGTTTTAAAAAATAACCCTGTTAATGTTATTGACATTAGCTTGATACTTAAAATCTTTAACAGAACACCTACATTACAGCATGGAGGTTCGGAGTTTGACAGAAGTGCGCATTTTGGAGGTAGGAGGGGTCTGACTTAGAAATGCTAACCAGTTAAATTATGGGAAATATAGGAGGCGGTGCTGGGGCAGCTTGTCGCATACTAGAGACTGAAGGTTATGATGGCTCAAGCTCTGACTATTCAAGTTTGACTATTCTTTCGTGTGTTCCTTACTCTACGTGTTCATCATATAATGGATGATTGAAATTTTTTGAACCTATGCAAGCGGACCTGTTTTGTCTGCTTGATGTGGATGCACAAAACATATCTTGCACCACATTTTGGTGCACTCTCATCATTAGCTAGTGTATTGATGACAATTGCTGCTGTCTTCTTTATTGAGTTTTATGGTGGTTTGCGTCCATAAGTTTTGCATTACAGCTTCTCAGTGCAAGTATTTACAGTGACCACCCAAAGTGACCCCATTCACAACATTACCCATTCTGTAACCCATACCCAATTCAGTTGCTGGCGGGTATGCAAAGTTTTGAAACAACTGGACATGACGCAGTTCTGATTTTTGTCGCATATGTATACCTGCATATCAGTTATGTGCACCCCACCAAACACCAAAGCAGGAAGAATACATTATTAGCACGATGAAGTAGGAATGCCTTATCTTTAGGTGGAGCTGGTGCAGACATCAGTTAGTCCCTTTAGCTCTTCTCATTCCCTTTAAAAGTTGCAGGTAGTTTCTTAAAGGGCCACGATGAGAGCCCATGATGAGAGTCTTCTTTTTAAGCCTAAGTCACCCTATATTAGGGTTGCAATATTGCGATATAAATCTAATTTGATTTGTATGGTGTTTCCTTTACAGGATTATCCAAAAAGTCTGGTTATTCAGTACATATGCAGTTTCTTAATTGATTTTCCAGATGTACATCAAAACAGTGATATACAATGCATATTGCATTGGAACCCATGTTACTGAGAGCACAAATTTTAGGGGGGATGTAGAAACAGCCACTTTTATGAACCATTCCCAATCTCACATTTTTGACACCACACACTCAAATTTCACAGTGAGCTCAGCAGGGTATCGCCATTTAGGCAATATGAGTTACTATCTTTGAGGAAGAAGCAGGAGTATGAGAGGTGTGCCTCAGTTAAAATCTCTATTGACTGAACTCTCTGAGCAGTTACCACCGATAGGGATGAACATAAATTAGAACTACTTTCATTTTTTTATTGCTCCCAATCCACATGTGTAATATATTAGTCAAGCAATAATCTGAGCAATTTGTCCATCCCTTCATCTGAAATTTATCCATGCCTATGTCCCTGAAAATCAAATAGATTTGATAACATCCATAAATGAAACTCTGTTGATATTTCCTAAATCCAAAGACAATTGTCAGGTAGTTGCAGGTCAGTGTGTTTATTTATGTCTGAGTTCCAAAGAAAAATTTTAATCTTAAATCAGTTTGCCCTATTGCTGCCAGGTAAGCAGGAACTTTATCATTGTAAACTTCATCTGTTTGGCTTCATGTCAGCATGACTTTGACATTGTCATTGTTTCATCTCTCCCTCTGTGTCTCCTTCTTATCACTTACTGTCTGCAGTGTCTGAAAGTGAGGTCAGACTGGGCCTCAATGCCTGAATTCATTTCACTGAAAATCATGGTGAGACTTCCAGTCACAAACTCATCATATCAGTTACTACACTTCATCTGCTCAGGTCAGTGTCATTATCATTTTCACAACTGCATGCACATTGTAAGTAATTCACAAAAGACACAGTTTAAAAAACATAAGTAGCTGAGAACATACAGATTATTTGCTTCATGGTGTGAATCCCTTGATCCCCTCTGATCCACAGTTTCTTACTTTACATCTGCAAGCCCACAGAGACTCTGCAACCTGTGCACAAATCAAGGAAATAATACAACAATCTGCAGACTGCACAGGAACTAAATAATTTATTCTATCTATCTGATCAAGTTAAAGATACGGCCTCCAGTCTGTGAGTTCTCTTGCATATCACCCATAACTTGCTCTGTCACTCTGAGTGAGATAAATATTTCCCTCACAGTCCTGTCTCCACTGTTCACCTCAACCGTGGAGGTAGGAAGTGGAGGGAAAGCCCCCTGATATCCCCACTTTCTGTGTGGCCTGTGAACCCCAGCAGGCTCAAGAGGTCCTCAATCATTTTGCTCTCAGCCTCACCAGACATTTTTGAATCCTGGCGTCGAGCAACATTCAGATGAGTTTTGACAGCTCCCAAAAATAAAATACATACTGAAGCAAGTAACAAGCAAGTCTTTCTAAAAACTGTACTCTGATATAATCTACCTGAGACTGAAAAGGTCTTTCAAACAAAGAAAATCTACTTGCTCCCATGACTCCTTCACATTTTTTCTACAATGTGTGAACATGCTGTATGAGACCAGAAATGGCAAGGCTAACCACTAACAAGCCCCCACTGGCCCTTCTTAATAATCTGGGGCTAACTGATGGAGACAAGCCAAAGTGAGGGAAGGAGACTGGATCCCTGAGTGGGCTACCGGAACTGCTGTGGCTCTGTACTTCCCTCTGTAGAGGAAATGCTACCCCTCTGGAGGCTATTACCCAGTAGCACCATTAGCGCTGGATGATGGAAACTGAGCTACTCTGTCTTCCCAACTTCCCACTGCTGTGGGTAAAACTGGGTGGTGGCGTGGTTTGTTGTTGGGGACACTTTGACCAACAGACACAGACCATGAGAACTATTGGGTTGATTGCCTTGAGATGACAGAGGTGTGGTGTGGTGATCCCCGGATTTCTCCTCAAGCGCAACACTGCGGACATTTGTGGTTTTCTAGCAAGCTCTGACTTGCTCAGCAAAATATGTCAACGCTGACTAGATGGATTGGCATGTTTGATGTTTTCCAAGGAATGCATTTCTCAGTGGTTGGTTTGGTAATCCCCAGACTTTTCCTGCAGAGCCACCACAAGGTTAACATTTTAGGGCTTGTAGTGAAGCAAGCATTTCATGAATAGCCCTGTGATCTGGAACATGCATTCATGGGCCACAGAGGATGAATTGGAACTTTAATGATTTCTTGACTTTACATCTAGTGTAATTAATGACATTACCATCAACTTTAGCTGTACTAAACAACAGCATGTTAGCATAGTTATTGTGAGCATGTTAGCATGTGGATGTTACCATTTAGCTCAAAGCTGTTGGCTGGTAAACCTGGTAATGATTGACAAGGATGTTATGCCAAAATACTGTGGTGAGAACAAAAGGCGGACCCACATTCTACTCATGACTCTACAGTATATCAGGACATTACATCGAAGAATGTTGGTTTTACTTGTCTGCATTTATTTCATTTGGTTTTGGCAGCGTTAAAATCTGATTTGGACACATGGCTTTTGCTAAACTCAGTTCTACTGAATAGGAGTTCTTATGAGTCACAAGGTTTTATCATGCCAAGGTGTGGCTATCTGGGTGGTTTGGTGTGCATCAAATCAGTCAGTAACACAGCTGTGTGTGCTTGTGTGTGTTGTATATGCATGTGTATTGTCAAGGAAATCTGCATTTATACTTGTTCATTCCTTTTTTGTTCCTTTTAACAGTAGCAGTGACACTATGTCTTTTCCATGTTATGCAGTTGATAATTGATCAGGACACAATTAAAAATTTACTTGATTTTTTTACTTATTGATGAAGGTTTTGTTGTTGTGTTATCTTGGTTGGCTATTTCAGGGCCTTCCCATCCTTATAGAAATCCACCCTGCACACAGAAGTACTGGAAACATTTTGCATGACTTCACATTTGCATGCACCAGTCTGTCAGACTAGATCAATATTTGTCTTTGTGATTAATCAATAGATGGCATGTTTGTCATTTAAAAGTAAAGATGCCAAGTCATTCTGTCTGTTCTCAAGGTTCAGGAAAAGAAAAGGTTTTGTGCATTAATCTCTGAGTGTGTGTATCAAATTAAATATACTGCATATAGCATTTATAGCAGCCTGATAGCATGCAAGCTGAGGATCAACTCTGACCCTTCAGGACAATTCAGGACAATGAATCACTGCCAGTCATTCAAATGAGCAACAGCTGCAAACCTGTGACTAACACAAAAACTGCTATATCATGTTCAGTGATTGACAAGTTCACGTGAGAGGAATAATGACAAAGAGGAGGAATGTTGGACATTATTACACAACCATTTCAGTTTTCTACCAGATGTTCCATTATTGATATTAAAGCCTCCAAGAGCTGCATTAACTTTTCACCCAGAGTGATAACGTCACCTCCTATTAATGGGGACTTGAACTAATAATCCTTTGTATATACAGTACAGTACACGAAAGAAATGTTGGCTGAATTGCCAAACCCTTTTATAATACAATATCTCCTGCACTGTAATGGTCCAAAATCCAAACACACGGGATGTCATTTCTAACAGGTGTTGGATGAAGTTTGAATGCTATCAGGTTAACAATAACATCATAAGGTAGATATGAGTTTGGGCTACCAGCCAGTCATGATTACAGGCAGCTTGATAGTGTTTGCTGGTACACCTGCAGAGTAAGGAGAACAGAGCAAACAAAGGACATTAAGTCCTGTTTCTGAGCAGACACAGAGCTGCATGTGGATAACTGCACATTGTCAGCATGCAACATGACTGATGTTAAGTTCTGTACTGATACTGCTTCACTGCTTTTGTCTAGAGTGTACGCACTGGGCAGCTGTATTCACACTAATGCAAATACATGGTGCCTACTCAATATGGCAACGATTAGACATATACACATTGTATTTTTGTTAATTATGAACAACGTGTCTGTCCCTGATGAAAGGGTTAAGACAGCAAGTCACCTGAACACTGTAGAGCAGGCCATCATTTCCCCTGGAGGCGACATGTCCCCCTTATTTTTCCAAATCATAATTTTGTCCGCCTTACTGTCATAATTTCAGATTGACATTTATTGTAAAACCTCTTGGAGCAGTTGTCCTCCTGTTGTCCAGCTGCCAAAATCCAAACAAAGGAAGATCTGAGTTGATAGAAAAGTTGAGTCAGCTTCAGTTGTTACTATCATAGCACTCAGAACTATAAACCGAGCGAGCAGCAGCAAGTTGTGTGGCAAGTCCTTTTCAGATTTTTTGACCTGTTTTTTGTCTCCCAGTCTGCCTAGTCTTACTGGTGAAGGTTTGCTGGCCTGTATGCAACGATAAATACATGCAGGTACCACTCATGGCTGAAAAAGACACAGATAACTTTGTTTTTCTTGTATTGTAATGTTTTTGTTGGCAGTTAATATTCTCAAAAAAACAGGATACAATTGATAGTTTTATCCTTCACTTATCCCACACACTTCTGAAACCAACTGTACAGTCTAATTTACACCATCTCTCAATTTTCTTACTCAATTGTGGCAACAAATGCCAAGAAAAGACCAGAACCAGCAAAAAAAAAAATCATCCTACTAACAAGTATTGTCTGTGTAGGACAAGCCTGATTATTCCTCTGTCTCTCCATTGTTATTTAAAAATTCTTACAAACACATCAGTGACCCCACTGACATGTTCCATTGGAAGTGTGAACACAGCTGCTGTAGTTTATTTTGAGTCAATGCCACATACACTGTCCAGCTGCCATAAATACTCAAAATGTGTTTTAATCCACTGTTGAAAATAGTCTCTCACAGATGGGCTATTTATTCCTGTTTGAGCAACGTTTGCTAGAAGCGACTTTTTTAGAGATAATTTCAGTCAAAATCTGCAACCCACCACCTTATTCACTTAGAAATTAGGCATGGGTGCTGCACAGTGCACACAGTAACAGTTAGGTCTAAGGCTAAATGAGCAATCCAAATAGTAGATATCACCAACTTAATTAAACAAGAATGTAAATGAATCCTATCAGTGTGGTGCTCAGTTTAGCTTCTTATCAGGTATTTCACTGATGTTAAGCTACATTACACAACAGCAAATTAGCATCGAAGTCATTATGTATATCTTTATATCAAGTTTGTGTCTGTATATACCTTATGTGTATGTGTCCAAGTGCAGATTTGCAATATGTGTGTTTACAGTGTCTATGTGTGATTGTGAAATAAAGACGCAAGAGGAGATGTGCAATAACTTTCCAGCTTGGAGCCGTGTGGCACTCGCCCGCTGTCGTCAGGCTCACAGGATTCAGATAAACACACACACATGCACAAACACACATAGGCACGCATGGATCAAGGCACGTATTGTTAACTCCCCTGAGGAACCAACCACAAACTGGCTCTGTAATGCAAAGAGGAAGCATCAGGTCTTGCTGCCGAGGAACTTCAAAAGCCTCAGATGGGACGCTCATTTGCTCTGGGAGATTTTCTATTTAGATGCTATGCAGCAGTGGCACCACAGCAGCACTATCACATATCTAGGAAACCCCACATTTGGAATTCTGTTGTTGATTTTTCCCCCCTTTCATTTTAACCTCCCCGTTTGACCTCATTCTCTCCATCCTGTCTCCTCCAGTTTGGTTCCTCGTTAAATTTTCCACTTTTTTTTTTCAAGTCTTAAGCTTGAGTGAGAAATAAATACAGTCCACGCATGCTTGGCATAGCTCTCCACATCAAACAGTATAAACACTGATGATAAGTTCAACAGCTAATTTGTTTGTCTTACACTGTGATATGTATCTCCCTGTCATGTGTTGTTTTAGTCAAAGCTTTCAAGTGTCCCAGTGATTCATGTCCTGTCAATTTTTTCCCTCCCTCCCTCTGTGTTCCTCAGTTTCATCTGTTATGTTCACTGTGTTTCCACAGAAAGACGAATCAACTGACATAAAATTACTTGCTGTTAACTTACAAACTTTTTTATACTTCTATAAAACAGCATATACCTCATAAACTTCATGGCTGTTGTACCGCTTTGCACAGAATGTGTGTGTCTGAGTGTGTGTGCGTGTGTGTTGTGTGTGTGTGTTTGTACTGGTTCCACACAGTCATTATGTCCATACAGACAACTCATAAACATAATTGACTGATAAGGGAGAGGAGACGTGATGAATTAACCTCAGTTTATCCCACACACACACAGACACACAGACAAGACTGTAGACTTACTCAGACATCTGACCAGGCTCTCTTGGAGGATTGTGATTGTGTTATCACGTCATGCCATATACAAACAAAGACTCAGACGAGTGTCCGGACAGAGAGGAGAACGTGCACAGACACACTCATATGCAAACACATTAGTAACATACCTGTACATCCTGGTAATTGTGTGTGTACACATACACGAACATATGTGTGGTAGGAGATATTTAAAAAAAGAGTACAGTAAACAAGGAAACAAAGGAGGATGTAAATGGAGAGACGAAAATTGCAATAAACCCAGAGTCACCCACAGGCCAGTTGAGAGGGTGGAGAGCCTCAAGTACTTTGGAATCACCCATGGCAATAAACTCAGCTTTGATCATCACACTACCGACATCCAGAAATGGTGCCAACAGAGGCTCACTGCCATCCAGCAACTCAGGACACTCTCAGTCACACCCCACCTTCTGCTGCTCCTGCACAAGTGCATCCTCCTCCTCCTCTCCTGCTCTACGTCACCATGCTCTCTGTCACCAACTGCTCAAAATCACAATACCTCTGAAGTCATTGGTCTCCCTATTCCCAACCTCCCAGAACTCACTGACACTACCATCACTCACAGAAAACATGTACAGATGTTTATTTTATTGTCCTCTGTCCCTGTGTTGCCTTTGATAAATCTCTTCCTTGCAGACCTGCTGTAAACCTTTCTCCAGTGCACAGTGACAGGGATCAAATTCACTCAATTGACATTGAAATATACTGCCCTCAGGTGGTTAACACCAGGAATGCCTGGAATCATTCCTTTACACCAGGAGTCCATTGTTCCCTTTGTAAATCATCATCCAATGTGCTTATGAATAATTCACAGCACAAATGTGTTTTACTGTCATTGATGCAGTTTCAAAGCAGCTAAAGTCATTTAACAGAGTAAACAGCAATTTCTACCAAATCAAAGGTAACATGAATACCCCTGTCAACTGCAGGTGCACAGGCCTGTTTTCAGGTGCAATTGTGCAATAGTTAGAAATATGTACACACACATAGTGCCTATGGAAGGGAGGCAAGTATCCAAACATTACATAATGCTATCGCTGCATGCAGTTGCCTTTCTATGAACCCAGTTTAGATTGCTATCTGTACCTAGTGATTAATTTATGATGAAAGACTTGTTTGTTTGGGAGCAACTGACTTCCATCTGTGCAACAGTCCCCAGCTTTGAATGGCAAATTGTTAACTGAGTGTTTTCACCACTGGCATGGTGGATGAGTTTGAAAGTGAAATGGAATGAGGTAATCAAATGAAGCAAATGTTTATGGACATGAAGAAAAATACGGAGTAACCGATGCCATGGGCAAGGAAAAGTGGTCTTAGACAAAAGCTAGTTGCCATACATCGGTCAACACAGGATGTTTAAGTGTTTGGATGGAGCACTGCAGTGAATTGCCTGCTAAGTGCAGGTGATTTTGGTGTCTATCTTGTTATCACTTGATGTGGAAGGTGAATAGGAAAATCAACCAAAACACAGTTGAGAAAATAAAACCTTTAGTTAGTCGAAACAAGGAAAGACACAAAACACATCTAAACATTTGATAAAATTCACTGTGCATTACCTGAGGGCATATTTAAAGCCAGAGAAACACAATGGCATACCAGTCATAAAAACCTGTGCCATAAAAACATGAGAGCACACATCCTGATGTCTGACCTGCATTCGTGCCAGTTTGATAAGATCGGCCTCATAAATGAGAGTGAATGGGTAGTAAAACCTGACCTTTTAATTACTGTCTCTATTTCACAACTGCCGTGTTGAAGTTGTGCAAGACTGCACATACCAACACAAAGAAACGCTGGGGATGTCTGTTTTGTTAAGTGCATGATAAAGGCAGTAGTTGACTGTTGTGGCCCGCACAGGTCTCATTCAGATGGAGGACACAGAATGCCTTGCAGTCCATTCATGGTTACACTGACATTTCAGAACAACACATGAGATAGCAGGAAAAAAAATGCTAGTAGGATTGCAAGTATGACTTGCACGTAGGAATGCACAATACAGGGATTAAATCATAGACGGTGCAAAATAATCAAGGGAGGAAGTCAAAAGTTATTTGAATAGTTCATGAACTCAACTCACCAAGAGCTGAACTTTCTCGACTGTTTCCAAATGTCTCAACAATGTCATTCACCTCTTGGGTTCAGGGTCATGGTTTTTTTGTAATATAGAAAAAAATGTGCTCCAGGAAAGAACTCTTACATATGATAGAAAAAAAAAAAATCAGATTATGTGAGATCTTCAGCAGATTCTGGGGTTCTGTGTAACATATTTTTCTCCATCTTGAACTAAGGTTTGCACAGCTCAGAAACAGTGAACAAGTTTCACAACCCAGAAGCATGTGAATCTACTGATAATCTTGAGATCACATTGGCTGACTATTTGAAAACATGAGCTTTTCATATGACAGAGCCGATACGTGGCTTCAGTTCAGGCCCGTCTTATGTAATTCAGCTACGCTACACCGCTGCACGCTTGACTGATCCTCTCCGCTCATTATCAGGAACATCCTGCTAGCAGCTTGACCCTTTCAGACTGCATGGTGGAAAGTCTGATTTCTGGCTCTCAGATCTGAGAGTAACATTGATGATTTTACAAAGATGAATGCTGTTTTACTGTGTAAATCTTGAGGCCTTTCAACCATCACCACAAAAGTTACTGCAAATGTTCCAGTCTAACCACAAACAGCGAATAACAGCCACATGCTCATGTTTTGCTATGAGTGGTTACAAACCACACCAACCATGTGTGACTGGAAGGCTAAACAATGACCATGCTAGCTCTACTAACTGACAACCATTAGCTGCTAAGCTGTAGCACCATTAGCAACTTTTCAGCCCTCTGTTTTTTAATCAAAACCTCAACAATCCACCTCTACCATTGCTGTTGTTTGGTTTTCTTTGTCTGTCTCATGACAGGTTGAAGTTCTATATGTTCTCTCAAAACAGAAAATCAATGCACTGAAACTCTCTTGAACTCCTTGTTAGCACAGTTAGCTTAATTCTGCTACATGTTTAGTGTCCTCAGGTGTTTTTTTGTTTTTTGGCCCTTTCTATTAGTTTAACATTGTGATTCAAGCCCTGTTATCTTGTTAGCCTTTCCTCCATTCTGCCAAAAATAAAACCCGTCCAAGAAACTCTCTGTGCTGTAACTTGGTTCTGTCTGTTAGCATAGCCAAAGTCATGCTGATGAAGGTAGAAGCAGCTTTAAGTAACTGTATTTCAAGGATTAATGCACAGAAGGCTGTTCAGTGATACAGCTGCTAACGGAGTGCTAGCCTAACAACAATTAAACAGAATGCTGAAAATTGTCTCCTTAAAGACAGAAGCAAATTCTTCTAAATCTCTCCTCTGATAAGATCTGCTTTGTTTTATAGACTCTCTCTCAAAGCACACACACACTGGTTCTCCCTCTCTCTCCCCTCTCTCATATGTCATACCCCCTCTTGGTTTTCAGTATCAGCAGGTTTGATCATAACATTTCACTCACATCTATCCTCTATAAGAGGATCCAATTACACACACGGACAAACACACACACACACACACACACACACACACACACACACACACACACAC
>JBBMOE010000061.1:2039662-2062694 GCA_037975065.1 Chaetodon trifasciatus | reverse complement strand
TATATATATATATATATATATATATATACATGGAAAATATTAAATCTCTGATGAAGTAAAAATGTTGACAAGGACTGATAATGTTTTGTGATGGTGTCTGCAATCAAGCACTGCCACCTAGTGGAAACATAATGTCATTGCAGGAGGACAGGTTTCAGTCGTGAACACACTGAGGTGCTTATTACTGAGATATGTTTTTTAAAAGTAAAGTGTATGTTTTTTTCTTTATTTTGATTAATTTCTACATTGTAGATTATGAAAACTAGTAGTTAGAATCAAAAATCTGAAATCTGGACTCAAAGTACACATTTCCACTGGTCTAATGTCCATTCCTTGTGTTTCTTGGCCAAATAAATTTTCTTCTTCTTGTCTAGTGTGCAAAGCTGTCACACAGTATATTTGGACCATCATCACTGATGAAAAAGACGGAGGCATCTGTTAATGTTGTAGCTATTTGAGGTGAAGCAAATTCTAAATACTTCTAAATTCTAAATGTACTCGATATACTGTGCAGTGTTTCATCAATAATGGCACACTATGTGCTATAAGCTTTTATGCAACTCATATGTTTTGCATGTAAAGTCTTAACCTGCAAAGTAGTTGTCAAATACATGCAAAAAGTAGAGTATTACCCTCTGAAGCGTCGTATCAACTGCATATCTGTGCATGTTTTAAATGGGACCCATTTTATTTGGTGGTGGCAAACAGTAACTACAATGTTTTGCTCAGCTCACTCACACAATAGAATGTGAAAAGGACAGAAAAACCATGGGAACTCAGCTCAAGCTTTGGGTGGAGCTAGTTGATGAGCTAAATGGCCCTAATGACTCTGAACCAGCCTCGAGGGAGTTCTTCTGTCAACTGGTTCAATTTCCTGCCTCTGTCTGCAGGCGCCTCTTGGAATGATTTCCTGGTACCTCTGGCACCCGACCTGGAGCTAAACACACACACACACTGTCTAGTTGAACTGGCCAATATTATTGTCTTCATCCGCCCAGAGTAAGTCAGTGATTGAATCAATATGCAGTTTGTGTCAAACTGTGCACACGTGCACTTGTGAGTGTGTATTTATGGGTCTATATGTGTGTATTTTGAAGGTATTGTGTGTATGGGTGTCTATGGGAGGTGCAGGAAGGAAGACAGGGCAGGGAGAGGACTGTCATATTGATTGGCCTGTGCATGCATGTGTGTGTGTGTGTGTGCGTGTGTGTGTGTGTGCTCCTAAAATGCCAATAATGACCACACCATACTATGTCCACAGTAGAACACACACTCTGACCTCTAAAAGACATTTCCATGGATCTAACAAGGGACTCACAGCTGCACGCAAACACACACACACACACACACACACACACACACACACACACACACACACACACACAAACATTTCTTCAAATATCACGAGGTTGTACAACCTGGTGACAAAATAATTTTATTCTACTCTATTCTACTCATTAGATCCTGTATTTGTATATTGTGTATAAAAAAGGCATGAAGAACAATCTTAACCTTCTATTCACACGACAGCAGTGTGACTACATCATTACCAAAACGTTGCTGAATTCAATCATTTAAAGCTCCTCTGAGCAGTTGAAGTGATTACTACCAGTCATTTTGAAAATCTACCACTCTTCTTCTGTCTTCTTTTACTCTACCACTGGGAGGCGCTAGAGGCAGAATTTTTCACATGCAGGTGTGTGATAGGATGACCAATTTTGGAAACAGTGCACAGCGTCCATAAATAGGTCTACATGCTACTGCTGGGAGGCAACACCTGGAATGCTAAGAATAAGATGACTAAATTTAACTGTTACAGTACAGTGTTCATCTGCTGCTGAAGTGAAACTCTTACTTATAAATAATAATAATAATACATTTTATTTGGAGGCGCCTTTCAAGTCACCCAAGGTCCCCTTACAGAAAATAAAAGCATAAAAGATCACAAACATCATTAAAACAAAACAGCTACATAAAAACGAGTGAAGTGCACAGGAATATGCTAGTTTGAACAGTTGAGTTTTGAGTTGGGATTTGAATGATGGGATGGATTTTGACTGTCTTATGTGTGGGGGGAGGGAGTTCCAGAGTCTGGATGCTGAGCAGCTGAAGGCTCAAGCACCTATGGTACTGAGGTGTGATGTGGGGATGGTTAGCAGTCCAGCAGAGGTTGAACAGAGGGTGCGGGAGGGGGTGTATTCATGAAGGAGGTCACAGAGGTATGTGGGAGCTAGGTTGTGGAGAGCTTTATAGGTGAAGAGAAGGTTTTTATAGTGGATGCGGTATTGTACAGGGAGCCAGTGAAGTTGGATGAGAACAGGGGTGATGTGGTCAGATGATTTGGTGCGGGTGATGATCTGGGCGGCCGAGTTCTGAATGATTTGCAGTCTGTTGATGAGTTTGGTAGCAAGTCCAGTGAGGAGGGCGTTGCAGCAGTCAATGCGGGATGTGACAAATGAGTGAACCAGGATTTCGGTGCTGGATTGGGACAGTGATGGGCAGAGTCTGGAGATGTTGCAGAGGTGGAAGAATGCAGTCCGGGTGATGTTCTGAATATGAAGTGCAAATGAGAGGGTGCTGTCCAGAATGACACAGAGGCTCTTGACTTGGGGGGAGAAGGGTAAAGGGAATCTGTCGACAGTGATGGATGGAGCTGGGCTGTGTTGTGATTTGGTGAGGGTGGATTTGGTGCCAATGAGCAGGGCCTTGGTTTCACTGCCGTTGAGCTTCAGGAAGTTCCTGCTCATCCAGCTCCAGATGTCTTCAAGGCAGGTGATGAGGGAGGTGGGAGGGATGGCAGCGGTGGGTTTGGAAGAGATGTAGACCTGAGTGTCATCGGCGTAGCAGTGAAAATGGATCCCATGGTGACGGAGAAGTGTGCCCAGGGGGAGGAGGTAAATGATGAAAAGAAGTGGACCCAAGACTGACCCCAGAGGGACACCCAGTGGCACACCCGAACACTCAGACTTGTGATTCCTTAATTGCATGAATTGTTGGCGGTCAGTGAGGTATGAGTGATGAGCACCAGTGATCCCAATGCCAGCACATGCCAATGTTTAAATACACATGATGAGATGAAAAAAATTGAGTGAGCATTCCCACAGAAGCCCAGTATTAATGTTAAATGATGTTTTGACCTATTGTTAGGCTTTGCAGTCATACAACTACAAATCCTCTGACAGGTGACACCCGTCTCTAGCCCTTTTTTTAGGGGGAGTTTTCATGTGCTTGGATACATGAGTGACGCAGCAATAAATAACTGACAAAGCACGACTGATTCATGTACACATAAGCACTGCAGTAGTCTTGTGCAGACACAGCTCCAGAATATTCTACAAAGCTTATCTCCTGCTGTGGTTGACTACATTCATCAGAACTTTATTAGCATCTGACAGCACTTACAGGAGCGCTTACTGGACAGGGCTGGGTCTAATAAGGCCTCACCTTGGTCTTGTTTAAGGTTTGGACGCAGATCTGAGCACAAAGTAGTGGTGAGAGAGATCATATTGTTGTAATTCCTGCCAATTAATGTTACTGGTGGCTGCTAAATGAGCTCTGATGTTTGGCAGGGTTGGTTTCTATAACGCTGTTTAACAAGACACATGCAGCCACACACACACACACACACACACCGGTGTTTTCCTCTAGATGGCAATGCTGTCTTCTGGATCTGCTTCACAGGAATGGGAGCAGCCCTGTTCACCACAAACCACTGACTAACCAACATCCTAGAGGACTGATGTCATGGTGTGATATAATGACAAATGAAGGTCTGTGTCAGGTATTATTTTGTGTCCTTGCACCTGTTGCCAGCCAGTCTATGGTTTCATAGTATAAAATGTGAATGCTAAAGAGCACAGCAGTTTGATGCTGCAGGGTTGGGGGTTACATTAT
Source organism: Chaetodon trifasciatus (assembly GCA_037975065.1). Taxonomy (NCBI): domain Eukaryota; kingdom Metazoa; phylum Chordata; class Actinopteri; order Chaetodontiformes; family Chaetodontidae; genus Chaetodon; species Chaetodon trifasciatus. The sequence continues at coordinate 2,058,800 of JBBMOE010000061.1, read as the reverse complement.
CACATTATTTGAGCTTATCAAGCGAAAAAGTTTGACATAATCGTCACATTCACACTCTATAGGTTTGGGGTGTTTATTCTGGAATGTGATGTGAGACATTGCGGTTTTTAGGATCAGTGTAACCAAAATGCCGCCATGCCATCTAAAACTGATCACAAAACAGTTGGGTTTTTAGCAAGACTCACCTCCCGCTGTGGTTTCCTCCCTAGCAATAAAACTTTATTAGCATCTGACAACACTTGTCTTAATGAGTCACTCTGTCAGTGATCTAACACACATACATGTGGTTTTTTTCGCCTTATGGGAAACAGGCTTTAGCATTGCAGCATCTTCCACAGGCCTGTGTGTCAGCCGGCCTGCCTGAGCATGTAAAAACATAGGTGATAGGAAGCGAACAAAAACACAGATGCAAATATGGAAACAATGCATTTGAGGCCCTCTTAACCCCCCACGCCCACCTCCCATCCTCTGTGCAATGGTTATGCATGCTGACATCAGTTTCTAGTGAAGCTCACTGCACACAGCCAACATCATAATATGACCACAGAGCTATCTGTTCTCCAATAATAGCTGGTCTCAGGTGACCTGTGTCAGTTAATTTATCACAATGTGAATGCAAAAGCATCGCATCACACCGTTTTCCAGCCCAGTATTCATCTACCAGGTGAAACCAAAGGGAGCAGAGCTGAGAGAGAATGAAGGGTCATCAATGAACGCTGATCAGAGCTGATCAACTTGTGCTTTCTGTGTCCCAGAACTGTCCTGCTGTAATGGAATGAACCCTGCTGACAGTGAGGTGACACACAGCCTATTAAGGATCACTGGAAAATAAGAAGTGAGTCTTTTGCATCAACACCATCTTCCTCGTGTGTGAACGAGACCACTCATGGTATTTGAGAAGTTTTATTTTTTCTTTTTTTTTCAGCATTTCTTACAACAATACAGACGTCACAGAATACATAGTTTTACAAACACAAAGCACACCACCACCTTGGTTGCTGCTGCTGCTGCAGTAAAGGGAAGGGGGTAAATGCTGCGGGTTCTGGGGGTTGTCAGTTCAGCCTTGACCATCCTTCCTTTCCAGAGACGTCCCTCATCCGTTATAGCTTGAAAGAACCTGCCCTTCGGGGTTGCCAGTTTTGGACCTTTTTTGCAGCATAGCAATTTGATGGAACAATGGAAAAAAGCTTTCTTTTGAGACACTTAGGGGTAAAACAAAACATTTCTAGACTATGATCTGAGCATGGCGTTACTCCGAATGAGAGGAAGCAGAAATGGAGGTTAAAAGAAGAGGCTCAGTTGGACAGTGTTGCAACTAAAGAGCAGTTCCATCGTTCTGCTTGTTTGCAGTGTAGGAAATCTCACCATTCGATAAAACTAAAAAAGATCTTTCCTCGATTTTTTTTGGGTACTCTGCAGAAAAAATTACACCACCTAAATCTTGACCATCTAGTCTTGAGCAGTCCATTATTACTTAATTTTTTTTATTCCTGTACAGTGAAATAAAACTCCAATGGATCTTCAAATGATCTTTTTTTAAAAATACAGAAGGCTTCTTTTATTCCAGCCATTTTTTCCCCCAAACATCATTCCCAAACCCTTCCAACTAAAAACAGGACTTTGATATTATATACTTCTGTGTGTCTGCTGATAGTAATGTGTGTGCGTTTGTGTGTGTGTGTGTGTGTGTGTGTGTGTGTGTGTGTGTGTGTGTGTGTGTGTGTGTGTGTGTGTGTGTGTGTAAGAACTCTATGTCATTTACACCCAACATTGTAAACATACATAGAACTATATTACATGTGCTTGCACTGCATCTTGGAGGGGGAGAAATTTTGGTTTACTTCACTAGAACACCACAAAAGAGGGAAGACGGGGGGAGGGAAGGGCTCGTGAGAAGAACAGGTGGTGGTGGTGGAGAGGAGGAGGAGGAGTGTCAAACTCCTTTTCAAGGTTGTGAGGTTATTCTCAGTTTGGTTGAAAGCTCAGTTTTAGTGGACAGGCCCTTTTTTTAATTCTCATATGCAACAGGGGCATGTAGATAAGAGTTTTCTCTCTGGAACAGGGAACAAAAACCAAAAACAAGCTTTCTGTTGAGTCTTCAGGGTAGAGCCTGTTGTCCAGCACCACCAAAATGTCAAAGAAGAGCTAGAGGGGAAAAAAGAAGTCTTTATATTCTGTATTAAGAAGTTCCTTTCAGCTCCAGCTGCATGAAGCTACCAGGTCTCAGCAGGGCTTAGCTGGGTGTTGGTGGTCTCCACTGACTTAAGTCCTTCAGTGGACACCCCGTTACATGTACAGGGAGTCATGTCAGTGAGGCAGAGGGAAACAAGCCTGTTGACCAGTGCGATTGTAGATCTCTGTGGTTTCATTTTTTTTCAGGGGTGGCCAGGCAGCCAGCCAGCGAGTCAGTGAGTTCTGCTCAGTCATTCGGTTCCATCCAGTTTTGACCTCCTGAAAGAGCCAGTGGAGTCTCAAAAACAGCGTGTCTCGTCTCTGTGCGCTCTTGGAGGGTCTGGAGCTGCCGACCCCGTGCCACAAGAGAGGGAAAACAAACGACGGTCAGCAGGGAGGGCGGTGAGATCCAAGATGAGAGGAGGGATGGATTGGCAGGACGAAGAGGCGAGGGTTGGGGGTGGGGCGAGGCTGAGGGGGATGTGTGTGCTCTTTACAAGTAGACACGCCTCAGGTCTCCGGGTGAGGTGATGGTGTTGCACTGTGGGCACAGCTTCTTGTTCCCCTGTAATGGATGGAGGGTCAATAGTTAGTTTTGCTGCATGTAAAATGTGTTCAGGTCAGGATTACAGTGCTGACATGATTAGTCAATGCATCCATTAGTCAAAGGTCAGAAAATGTGTCGACATTTTTGATTTATCAAAGCAAACGTTAAGACCTTTATTGTTTACTCTCTCTGTTTCACATCATTGTAAGGTGGCTCTCTCTTAACATGACTCTGATTGGAGCAAACAGACCTGCTGGACTGGCACCAGCTCAATCCAGCTGACTAGCTTCAACTCCATGCAGACCACAGTTAGTGCAAGACACACTAAACCAAGCCTTCCTTATACAGTACAAACTGATCTGTACAGGGGCTGCATGTGTCTTTCTCAGTGCTGGACGGGTGAGCCAAAATCTGTCCTCTGTGTGAAGGAGTCCTGCGTTCAGCCCTCTTCCTCTCCCTGTGTGCTCCTTTGATAGCATGCCATCTGCAGTAAAGCAGCGGGTGATAATATGCAACACACTGCTGACGCTACGGACTGGGTGGTCTCTACTGCTGTCCACCTTTCTGTGGCTGCGGTGGTGAGCGCTGGCTGCAGGCACATTCCCCACCAACAGTTTTCACTGTTGCATTGGTCGCAGATGTACGAACAACAGATTATGTAAATAAATGAAGTATAGTCTTACATCTGGAGTTAACTTGGAAAGGAAGCTGCAGCAATTACTTCTTTTATGTTCTGTTAGCTTACGGCTATGATACAAGTCTTGCTAATAATTACTATAAAAGAAGCTTCCATGACTGCTTCTTCCCTTCCTATGATTTAATGCCATTCTATACATTATACCCCCATGAAAAGTGACTTGTTTGATATATTTGAGCTACAAAACTGAGCATCACCTATCACAAAAGTGTCTCTTTGGTATGTGGGGACCCTCATCAGTCCACTGTAATGTGTGTAGAAGGTGTGTAAAACACTGTGTGTGTGATATCTAACACGGGTACAGCAGAATGCAGGGATGTCATAACTGGAGTACCTGCACCCTCCCAATCCCTGCACTCCAGAACAAATGTACAGTCTGACCCCAAAGATTTATAGGCTTCTTTTCCTGTAAGCCACTGAATAAAGTCTTTGGAGTAGGTGCACAGGATGAACACACACACACACACACACACACACACACACACACACACACACACACACACACACACACACACACACGAGGACTGAGGTGGTGCAAAAGTCTGACAGATCTCACACCCTCCTGCTAAGAGGATTTGTGGCTCCCGAGTGCTCAAAACAGCCTCAAGAGAGAGGAAAGAAGAAGAAGGAAGAGTGTGGAGGTGAAGAAAGGCAGAAGAAGACAGAAGAGAGGCTGAAAGAGAGAGGATGTGTGGAAGTCTAGAGTGGTGTTAAAATGAATGTACACACACAAAAAAAACAGACGACCTGAAGGTGAATCTGACAGATATTCAGTGTCAGTTTTGCATTGTTGACTAAAAGGTGACGAGGTTCATAACCCAGCCTGTTTCTGTGGAAAACATGTCCACACACTTATGGATGCACCAGCAACGTTACAAAACCTTTCCTCAGTCTCACCCTGGTATGACCTGTCAGCGCTTTACTCGTGTGAAATGTCTTAACTTTGCACAGACAATTCAGCCAAATAAGGTCTTTGTCCTGGAGTCTTCTAATTGACACTTGTACTGTGTGTCAGCATGAACAGACGATCAGTCTGGTTTCCATTTCAGTTAGACTGGAAACCACATGAATGTGTGATTGATGAGGTCTAATCCTATATTCCTGTAAAGAGACTCATTTGTAGGACATGATGTTTCCAAAGAACTCTGCCTGATCGGACTTGAAGATGCTGCATGACACAAGAGAGCTGCATGTTTCCATCTCATACGCTGTGTGATGGAGCCCTCCTCCTGTTTGTTTGCACGTCTGTCGAAGCTGTGCGCTCCTGTTTAGTGTGGGCGAGAAGTGTGTGTGAATGCGTGCCCGTCACGCTGCGCTCCAGCTGCCTCGCTCATTAAAGCGGCGAGGGGCTGAGCTGACGTTAACTAGATTCCCAGGCATTTACTTTGATCAGCTTGGCCCTCCCGTTTTTATAGCTGACTCCAGGCTATGAGTTTAATGCGCCATACATTAGACCAGTGACGGCAGCATGCACGCATGTGCACGCACACACAGACACAGACACAGACACAGACACAGACACACACACACACACACACACACACACACACACACACACACACACACACACACACACAGCACTCAGGTACATGGCACATGGAAACAATGGGGCTCATTCAACAATGATTTCCTACACTCAATGAAAGAAAACTAAGAAAACCCTTAAAGTAATTTCTAAAACATGCACACTCTTTGTACTCATATGAATTTCTCCATGAATCCGTATTGATCTTATATTAGATGCATGTTCCAGACAGTCATTAGCACATCTAAATGCTGAACCCTTAGTGACCACAGACACTTGGAGGGGGGGGGGGACTTAGGTATTGTGTTGCACAGGTTCAACCTGAGCTTGGAGCTGAAACTAAACTCCTGTAAACATGTTGAATGTCCTTCTACATAAAGCTGATTTCTTTTTCACTAATATTTCAAATACCTCCCAGACAGGACTGTCTGCACAAATTGTCAAGAGAGTCTCTGGGCCACATCGCTACCTCTGGATCAACAATATGCAGCTCTTATGTGGTCAGTAAAAATACTAAAACTAGGATTTAGTATTTAATACTAAATACCAACTCTGCTGCAATTTGTTTCGTGGTTTGGGACATGCCACAAAACTACTACAGGTTGTTGAGTTCTCTGTTGGTCCATGATGGAGATTTGGCTTTTAGACAAATGAGAACAAAATTCACACGTTGAACAGAGCACAAATGTCTATATGAGCCTTTCATGAATAAGGCACAGTAATTTACACAATCCTTTGGTCATTAATTTCTGGCCCTCTCTCTCTCTGTGTTTGGTCCTGTAATTATGCCAAGACTGTATTTATAATTGCAAGTATAATATCAAGGGGAGCTAATGGTGCGGAACTGCTTGTTAGTAATTGCTGACGCGTGTCACAAATGGCAATTAATGGTGTTTAATGGAAAGAGCCGCCAAGGGAAGAAGGACGACGCTAGAGGGATGCGAGAGGGAAGACAGTGAGGTGAGAGAGGAAAAAAGACAACAATGGAGGACAAGTGGAGAAAATAGGAGATAACAGAGAAACCAAAGAGCCAATGAGGAGACTGTTTTTCCTCCCAGCAGCAGAAACACTGCGCTCCATTTACCACATTAGCACCAGCTAATTACACACTACTGAATATATTAGACTAACTAATAACCAACAAAACCACAGTGTGTGTGTGTGTGTGTGTGTGTGTGTGTGTGTGTGTGTGTGTGTGTGTGTGTGTAGACCCGAGGCACTGTGTAGAACTCATTGGAAGTTCAAGTTGACCACTTTATTCCAACATTTTAAGGAGCCTTTTGGGGACCATTCCATCTAAGCTTTTCCCCTACTGAGAACTAGAAGTGTTTACATTGTCTGGATTTTGTGTGTGAGTGTGTGCGTGTGTGTGTGTGTGTGTGTGTGTGTGTGCAGTGAGGGAACAGGTCATTTGGGGAATATTCCATTTTAGTTCCTCCCTATGGGGCCCTGCTTCAGACAGAAACTCACTGACTATGAAATGAGGCTGCAATAACTGGATGTCATGAGGAGCTGCCCTGGAGCACGAAGGAGTGTGTGAGTGTGTGTATGGACAAGTGTGTGAATTTGTACATACCAGAGTCCTGAGCCAGCATTCTTCGCAATGGACGTGCCAGCACTGGATGGAGGTGAGCGGCATTGTGTAGGAGTCCTAGAAACACAAAGAGAGAGAGAGAGGAAAAAACAAATGAAATTACACCAGAGTCAAAGCACACACCAGCCAGTCAACAACAACCAGAACAACACCGTACATTCCCTGACCGACAGCAGCAAACCACTAACCATGGAACGACACAGCCAACAGCCACAGAACCACTGAGCAAGGCAGCATGTGGGGCAACTGAACCGGCAACCTGCACACACACACGCACAGACACGATATCGGGCAGGCAACGAGCAGAGACGGAGGGAAGCAGGCAGAGGGGGGAGAAGATGAGGGAGAAAGCCATGAATGAACGCAATCTGATGGGCGCTCTTGTCTTTTCCACTCGAAAAGAAAGGAGAGATGAGGGAGGACGGGAGGGGGGACGAAGAGGAGCGGGGGGGGAGGGAGGGAGTGCCTTACCCTCCGTAGGGGCTGTGGGAGGAGCCTCTTTATGCCGCTGCCGTAGCCACCAATCACAAGGCCCCTGTACAGGCAGTACAGGCCGAGGGGGAGGGACTTAGGCTGCCTCTCTCCGACCTCATTGGCCAGTGGCCGGGGCCCTGGCCACGCCCCTAGGCTCTTGATCTCTGCACCTGATTGGATAGCAGGCTTCCTCTGCGGAAGGGAGGGGTGGGGGTGGGGGAGGAGAGGGGGCGAAAGGTGGCAGCTAATCATAGAGGCGGGCTTGAACACCACAGAGCAACAAACACGCGTATGGCCACACACACTGACCCATCCCGTACGCACACACACGAGAGCACGGACAGCCTGGACAGCCAATGAGCAAACTGCTATGAGGTCTCTCCATCGCTGCTCACAATGTCAAATAATGCCAAATGACAAACTTATGCTGATGACTCGGCGAAGTTGCTGAAGGGTGTTTGCCTCTAAACACAGCAAAAGACAAGCGTCATTCACTCAGTATGAGGTGGCGCTATGATCACTGCTGCTTTTGATCTACTTTGTTACTGTGAAAGCAAAGCTCTGGAATTTTAAGGTGGCTCACTGTGTTTGCTCTTTAAGGTGCAGTTAATGACATTTGAAGATTGGGATAAATGTCTTCATCATACACCAACTTTCACTGACATTGCTAAGACGAGAATGCTTCTAGGTGGAGATGCATGGCTATGGTGCTCGCTGTGATGACGCTGACATGAGAGTGTTCCTCAGTTCATGCAACTGAGAACTACTTTGATTATCGATAAATGGTGAAAAATGTCTAACATTTTTATTAAGACAAGGTTATGTTTTCAAATGTCATGTTTTGTCTCACCAAGAGTACAAAACCCAAAGATATTCTGTTTACTATGACAGAACATGAAAGAAAACAGAAAATATTGACATTTAAGGAGCTGAGTTTTTACATTTTTTCTTAAAAATGACTCAAAATGATTAGTCCATTATTAAACTAGTTGCTGATTAATCAACTGTCGATCAACTATTCGACTAATTACTAATTACTTACCCACTAACTCGCAACAATGCCAACACAAAAACGAGCTCGGCTGGGTGTGCTGAGCATTAATGTTGGTCATTATTTTACTCTTGAGAAAATGTCACTTCTATCTTTGATAATATGCTCTAAAATGCTGTAATGGTGTAAAACCACATGCTAAAAGTGCCACTAGAGTAAAAAACTGATTGTGTTGTAGGACTTTGATTTCTGGCCTATTTTAAGCAGCTGTTGGTATTAAATGCAGTTACTGTGTGACTTTGCACATATGTAGCAGAACCAAGCATCAGTCTTACATCTTTATATTAGCTTTACACTAACATGGAAGCTCTGTTTCTCTGTTCTGGGCAAACTTTACAAAGAGTGCCTCCTATCATAAGAACAAATGTACTTGCAAACTCTCACTTACAGAAATCTGAACAAAACAAGGCCGAGTTGCTACAATGGCCAGTAGATGGGGGTAGAAATCCACTGAGCAAGTAGAAATCCAAAGCACAGCACGGAGCTCACTACAGGACCAGGACAGGATAAAGGACAACTTGAGCCAACTTGGCTGGAGTAAGGGAGCACTTGTTTTCGACTTCCATACAACTACCTGAGCACCGGGAGGTTGCAATCCACGCACAACACTTCGAGTTNCACAACACTCGTAACACTGTTTAAACTGCCGTTGTGTGTCACTGTGATCACTGTTTGTCTACACTGACTCTGGGGCTGAATCTTTAAGGGAGCATGGACTGTTCAAAACCATCTGAGGACCAGGCTGCCCTGCCCCTCTTCTGGCCTCAGAGACCAAAACTAATGTAGCAAGGTAAAGAAAAAGGGTATAACACGAGGCAGTTGTCTTAAATGGGCAAACAAATGTCATTGTAAATAGGTAGTAAATGGGGACAGTGCCCAGTAGTGACATTTAACTGGCACATGCTCTTCTGTTATATTAACAGATTTTGCCTGCCTTCCACTGTGTACATCCTGTGTTGTCCATGTGATGCATTTGCCAGTGACTGATGACCACTTCAGTCCAAATTCAAGCAAAGTACTTCATGGCCACAAGATGAAACACAATGTCTGGATCTCCTTTCAGAAACTGTCCGGTGTGCAGTGGGTTGTGGGACACTTCAGTTTGCAGAGACCAGTTGGTCCCACATACAGTGATTTCGGGCAAAAGGGGACAGGATTTGGAGTGTCTGACATGGGACAGACATTGTTAGCCTGTTGTGTATTTGGCCAATGATGTGGACTTTGGAGGATCCAGCCATGGGGCAGTGTGTGCAACTGGTTGGAAATTTGCTTGTTTGGAGGAGAGCGCTGTTGATTCAGCTCAAACGGAGCGAAGACAAGCATTCTCTTGGAGGGCTTAGCATCTACTACTAACTCTAGCATCAACTGCCAATCCTCTTAACCGTGGCTGGACCTGCATATGCCTGATATAAAGTTTTCCAAAGCGCTTTCTAACCATCGGCACAACGCCGTTCACATGAACATGATACTCACCATGCAGATGAGACACTTGTATCGGTCTCCTCTCAGTATCTGCCTCTCCAGCTCTCTGATTCGAGCTTTCAGAGCCTCCATGGTGGTAGCCGTGGACTCCTCCTCTGTTACCCTGGAGGAGAGGAACAGGAAGAGAGACAAAAGGAGAGATGTTTAGTCTGGACATTAAAAGACACATTGATGGACATGAGACAGTGTGTAAAATTCCACCACTGACAGAGTAAAGACAGACAAATCTGAAAGACTTCCACACTGACACAAAGACACCAGGAGACTAAATCTCCTCTTCTGTTTGTCTCCAGCTTTTTCAGTCTTGACACTGATGCACTCTTCTGTGACCCTACTCTAACCAAATGTATGTTTTCATTCCCCGAATTTCATTTCCTGTGTTTCCATGTTTGCCTCTCCACAGGTTTTTCATTGGCAGCCGTCTGATCATTATGCAGAGCAAACCAACTCTCTGCTGCTCAGGATGCAGTATGACATGTTTGTGACTTGTCTCCACCACCCTTTACCTTTTCCTCCACTCCACCCTCCTTTTCATCTTTATATTTCTTCTGTTTTGATTTCAGATAAGGTGCCCTGTTCTCCTTTTCTACCATCTCGCACTCCCCTTTCATCCTCTGTCTCCTCTCTCCTGTTTTTCCATCTCCCCCTCACAATGTGTCCTCTTCTCTGCGTCCTTACTTCATCCCATCCACCGTCAACCCCGTCTTCCTGCCTCTTAGCAGCCTCTGATTAATGTGCAGCATGATAACAGAAAATGTGCATTTAACACTGTCCGACAGCATATGAAGCAGCCATAACTAAATCAATATGGCCGACGCGCGGACCACAATGCCGCCGCTGCCGCTGATGATTTGGCGCGGCGCGACGAGGCCACGCGAGCCAGCCGGTGTTTATGATAGCCATTCACTTGTTCTCTGGGAAGATGCAATAGCAGTTTGTGTGTGCGCGCGTGTTAAAAAGGAAGCGAGTGTGTGTTTATGGTGATGTGGTCATTTTGCAGCCTGATAGCTAGCTGATCTATGGTATTGATCTGGATGGAGAAGGACAAGTGGAGAGAGGGAGGGGAGGGCGAGAGGAAAAGAGAACGGTAAGTGGCTGTGTGTGTGTGTGTGTGTGTGTGTGTGTGTGTGTGTGTGTGTGTGTGTGTGTGTGTGTGTGAGTGAGTGAGTGTGTGTGTGTGAGTGAGTGTGCGTATGTGGCCGATATGGCTTCATTTGCCGCATCCTCAAGCAGCATGGGCTGCAGGGAAAAGAAGATAAGAATGGACTTTCTCAATTTCCTACTGCGAGCCGGGTTTCTGTGCATCCATTTTTACTGTATGCAAATGGAGCAGTTTTACGTCTTATTTCCTGTCATCAAACAAGCTCATTAAAATAAATTGAACATTTAAACTAAATTGAAGATTAAATTAAAATTAAACATTCAAGGTTTGCCTGGCCATCGCCAGACTGCTCCAAACACACACGGTGAAGCTTAGCAGAGGAGACTTGTGTTTGCAGTTAGTTCAATTTCTTTTTGGAGGGAACTCTGACATCTGACACGACTACAGACTTCACATCGAACAAGAGGAGAAACTCATGATGTCTGAATTTTTTCTTAATAAATTAAGACTAGAACTTGGCTGAGAATTCTCGATTTTGACTGGCTGGACAGTGTAGCCTCTGATCATGCTTGTGCTGAGTGGGGATCCCATGGACAGCGCTGTAGAAAGCAGCTCTGCTCTTTGCTGTAGTCTGTCTATGTTTGTCTTTGTGTGTTTAACACAGACAGTTCACAGTTTGTCTGTTCAGCTGTATGTTGTTTTTATTAGAGGTTGTATTATAAGTGGCATTCTGAGAGACAGGGACAATATTTCACTGTATTTAAAAGTGTGAATATCTTCTGGATTTGGACTGTTGGACAAATGAAGCAGTAAGACATCACTCTGGACTCTGGGACCTCATAATGTGTTTTCACTATTTTTTTGAGACTTAATTGTTACATTAAACAATAATTGGCTTTTCAAGCTTTGAGTTGGGTGTTTCTTTCTCTCTGCACCATTCATTAAAAAGGAACATCGAGTTTGACAGGTTTTGTCCCTTTAACAATGAAATGATGTTTAAGTTTAAGGATTCATTTCGACATTCACACCGCTTTCCTTCCTCCACAGGGAAATCAGATGTCAGGATCAGCTACAGGGCAGCGTGGCTGAGGCTGATGGGAATGTGAAGTGCTTTGGTTGTAGTCGGGGGGGTTTCTTTCTGCATAAGGTCTCTGGGAAAAGTCAACCTGCTCCAGCTCCTCCCTGTAACCCCATCACTGTCCCGTGTCTATAAAGACCTAGTTGGGACTCGGAGCCTGACTCGCCACTCTATGCCCTATAAACTGCTTTACCCTCTCCTCTTATTAGTTCTGAGCTTGTAAAAAGCCATTTAGCCTTGATTAGCCAGCTAGCTTATAAAGCACCAGTAGACTCTGGGCTGGACCGGACTGGACGGGGGTTGTCCCTCAAACAAGGCTGTCTCTTTCTTTTAACAGCTCCAATAAAGCCCTCTGTCGCTCAGTCAAGCACAAAGCTCTGCCAAGGGGCCGAGGGGCTCTCCCTCCTTGTCCGAGGTAAACAGAGATGGAGGGAAAAAGAAAGAAGTTTTCCTCTTTAAAAAAGATTCTCCTTTTCTCCCAACAACACTCGCCTTTCTATTATCCTTTCTGTAATGAATATTCATTCAGCACAGCTGATTTATAGAAAACCACATTTAAAAAGTTGTTCAATTTCCTAATGCTATAAAAATCTGTCTTTACGTGACTGTGGCCATCTACACAGGGGGACAGGAAGGTGGAGGTAAGAGGGGGTGGTGGAGGTGCACAGATTTAATGGAGGTAAAAAGATGAACGGAATGATTTCATAGTGCCGAGGAAAGGAAAGACAACTCTCTGGAGCTAAATGTGACTCTCCGAGAGATAAACTGCCTCTCAACCAGCAAGAGCCACAAGTGAAAATCCTTGAGTTTAAGGCCTTTATGCTATTTGTATGTGTCACTGATTTAAGCTGGCTCAGGGGTTTTCAACCCTTTCAGTCTTGGAGCCAAAGAAGTACAATTTATGTCACTCTGAGACACGGGCTTAGCAAAACTGTCATGTACACTTACAGAAACAAGCTAACAGTTCAATTAGGGTTACACCTAAGTGTACAGTATTTTGCGGTGAAGAAATATACAAAAAATAGTCTGTGAGTCGACTTCTACTCATGCAGCAGCATGCAGTGACTTACTTATCTACACTGCCTTAAAACATGTATACAACACACAGGTTTGATCTGTGAGGCTGCATGAATGCAGGCACTGTTACAACAATGTGACGTGCTACGTCAGGCTGCTGCAATGGTTCGATGGGCTAGGAGGAGGACGTGTTAGGAGTTGGAGTTTGACAGCATCTTATTGCATCTGTGTAACACATCAGAATCCGTTGAATCCCTCATGGAATCTATGAGTGTAGCTCTCAACAACAAGTCAAGATTCAATTGGCATCTGTATTCACATTTTGCAACCTGAGACGGCAGAAACACTGCAGCTTTGAATGGCAACCTAATTAATGTTCTGAAGCTACAACCTGAAAGTAAGGGGAGCAGCAAATACACTATGAAATGTTGATTAAATATTTATCATCATATGACACATTTACATAACAAATATAGCCCATTTTCATCTTCACACTGTATTTTACAAGCCACTTCAGAACTGTCAAACTGACAAGTAAATTAATGCTAATTTACTAACTAACCAAACACAATCCATCCTGATCACAGAGTGGTGCTTCTTCTTCTGAGAAACTGTCTTTGGCTGGGTTTCGACGCTGCCAAATTCAGTCGCCTAAAACGGACAATCTTCCATGTTTTATCGTTGAAGTCTGCTAATAAGGTAAGAGCACAAACTCCTGATATTTACTGGTATGCGCTGCACATCTGTTTGCCTTGTGTTTGTGCGTGCCTGCGTGTTTGCGAGGGTTTGTGAGCACAGTGGGACGACGCTCTGGCTCGGTAGGTTTTAACTGAAGCTGCAGCCTTGATCTGAAGGCCTGGTGTCATAAAACCTGAGGAACCAATACTGAAATACAACTTCCATTCACACAACATGCTCCTACTCCAACTTAGTTACTGCCCCACAGGGCTTTTTGAACAGTGTGTGTGCGTGTGGGTGTGTGAAAAAAAGTGAAATTGCAGTGCATTTCCAACTCAAGTCATCCCTATGGCGACAAGCAAGCCAGAAAGCCTGACAGAGACAGATAGATGGCTGTGCCTCCCCTCTATTTAGCGCTCTGTCCCCAACGTGTGCGGGGCTATTTCTCATTTCATTAGTGTGTGTGTGTCTGTGTGTAGCTGAAGACCTCCACCATCCATCTCAATCAGCCCAGTGTCTTAATCTACTGTCTACCTACATTTTGGCCTCACTCAGCTTCCCTCTCAATACCAGCACGCACAAATGATAAAATTACACAAGAATTAATTTCAGATGCTGTTTTGGCCCAATATTCCAGCAAACACTGTATCCACCAGCTCGGGAAATAAATCCCTCACACATATGTGTCGTGAAAATAGCAGCGGTAAATCCCTTTAGAGCATCATTCTCCGCTGCACCCTGTTAACCGAGGCCTTAACTACACTGACACACCGCGATAAAACATTTAAGTCACTATTGATTTCCCCTGCCTCAGCCCGATGTGTGTGTGCAGGTCTCAGATGGCAGCGGGAAAGGGGAGGGCAGTGTTTTGCAAGTGCCTGAGAAAAATTGAGACAGAGGACGGGGAGAAAAGAGAAATTGGAGAAAGAAGGAAGAAAGAGAGAAATGTGACTTAGAGACAACAATAAAGAGAAGAACCAGAGAGGAAAGAACAGTGGGAAAGACTGGGTGTGTGTGTGTGTGTGTGTGTGTGTCTGTGTGCACAGACTACATATAGAGAAGTGGACATGGCTGCCATGATGCCACCCATTGGTTTGTGGACTACTATTCTGAAACCTCGAGTTTGGCATCATGGGGGTTGCCATTTTATTGGAGCCAGATGCTACCATATTTGGATGAGAGGGTGGAGCTCGTGGATGCAGCTGGGCAGGAGTGGGGGTGAACCTGACGGAGAATCTGAGGACCCTATGGTGTCGCTGTGGTGGTGACTTGTCAATCACAAGGTAACCACGCCCTGAAGCAGACCCTGATTTATTCATCTGTTTGATTCTAATTGAGACCACAATTTACAAAGTGAACATCGTGCTGTATTGAGGAAGATCTCAAGCTAAAGACTGAGACCATAAACTCATTAGGAAAATGTTTATTCAGGTAATAAATCAAATGAGAAGTAAGGTCATTTTCTCATAAGTGTACACACACTCAGACTTCTATTTGCAACCAGTGGAGTCGCCCCGGAGGGTGGATCCACGTCTCCATACACAGTCAGTGTGTGCGTGTGGTGGTGTGGATGTGTCTGTGTCTGTATGTGTGTGTGTGTGTGTGTGTGTGTGTGTGTGTGAGTGGGTGGTAGAAATCTAGCTTCATCACATCCAAATTGAGGACAGATTCAATTATTTGCAGAAACCACATGGAAATCTCTCTGCATTGTTCCAGCTGGAGCACCAAATTTGGCAGCAATCGCATTGGCGGCATTGGAGGGGCCATTTATCTTGGAGGGGAAGAGCGTCTCAGGCGTGTGTGTGTGTGTGTGTGTGTGTGTGTGTGTGTGTGTGTGTGTGTGTGTGTGTGTGTGTGAGAGAGAGAGGGAGAGAGAGAGAGAGGGAGAGAGCTCATTTATCTTGCAGGGGAATGAGCAAGGGAACGAGGACGCCCCGGGAGGCGACCAGATCATTACCCATCTGGGATCAGAGACAGAGAGATTTCACTAACGCTGCCCTGTGCAAAGCCACACACACCGAGACACACACAAACACACATACACGAATGTGTACAATGTATCAATGTAACGAAAGGAGACAAATCTCATTTTCATTTGGGGACGGAGGGGCACAGAAGCTCCACAAATACGTGCATTTATAGCGAGCAGAGAAGAGCGTGGCAGGGAATTGTTCCAGCCAGCCAGCTGACTGCTGCTTCCATTGCAATCATTCAGCATCTCGTTGGCTCCCTTTAAATGGATACTTAGATTAAAGCATGTTCTGCTCCAGGTGGTCACCGAGACCTCAGCTGGAACATCATGTCGCAACACATAAACACATGTTGGCCATAACAAAGTCATAGCATCACATTTTGTTCAGAAATTCTTAAAATCTAGGGGAGCTCTTGGCTTTAGGAGAGAGAGGAGTGCCACTAAATGAAATCTTACAGGTTCAGTTTATTTCCAGAAATCATTAATCTGATGTGATGTATGCCGTTTGGCAGGAAAATAACTAAATAAATGGTCTTCAGCTCCAGTAAGTGACATCTCTCCACAGTACTTTTTGCTGTCAACTGCAGCAGCTGACTGGTGAAGTTTACAGACAAGTAAACACAAAGGAGATTAACAGCACTGAATGGAAGCATCTAACAAGCTAACTTATGCAATCTAAGACATGCACGTTCTCCAGCCACCACCATCTCTGTCTCTAAAAAATCCAGGGAAAACCCTGGGATGTCTTCATTTGTCTCTGGTGACCTGAAGTTGGCTTTTCAGAGGTCTAGGCTGATGCACACGGGGAGACGTGTGAATGGACAGCGAGGCAACATAAAAAAATGACACCTTCCCAGACTTTACTTTGTAACAGTCTGTGTACCGATTTCTATTCTGGATGGTTTCTCTGCAAAAATCAATAGGACGTCCAAGCACCTTGCCTCTCTCCCGCTCCCCAATAGTGCCAACAGTGTGACTGTGAACTGAGTCAGCTAACACCAACAAATGACTGGCACCCACGACAGCACAATCCAAGATGAAGCTCAGCATCAAAGCTAATATTACTGCTAAGCATGTGACAAAAAAAACATTATATTGTGGTTTTAGCTGGTTAATGTCAGCGTGCTTGCTAAGGCTGCCGGACTGCTAGCTAGCTAATGTAGCAAAATACTGTCTTGAGTGGATGACATCAGCTACAGTGGTGGAAAAAAGTTTTCGGACACCCTTAAAATATTACACAATCTCAAATATTATCATGAAATATTTGTGGAAAAATCTTTTTTGTGTTTCCAAAGGTGTGGCTGCATTAGACAGACACAAACAAATACAAATGATATTTTTTTTGTTTATTGTTTACAAGAGAAACTAACAAAACTAAATTCTTGACAGTTTCAATATGTCAGTTCTCAACATTGTCGGTATCAAAGTCAATAAATAACAGAGCATGTGTTCAAAACTGAACAAAAAATAAATAAACCATCACATCATCAAATTAATATTTAGTAGTCTTGCCATTAGCACGCAGTAGAGCTCTAATCCTGGCTGGCATGTTCCCCACAAGCCTTTCACACTGTTGAGGGGTAATCTTGTCCCATTCTTCTTGAATTACTGCTTTTAATTCTTCTAAATTCTTTGGCTTACGCTTTGAAACAGACCTTTTGATAATCCTGCCTCCTGCCTCCACCATTCTTGACAGTAGGTACTGTACATGCTGGAGATAATGCGTCGCCTGGCCTTCTGCTTATCCTCACATTAGCAGGAGGAAGATAAAGCTGGAAACTGGACTCATCTGACCACAGAATCTTCTTCCAGTTCCTAACTGTCCGTTTCTTGTGTGCTTGGGACCAACGACGCTGGGCTAACCTCTGTCTCTCATTGATCAGGGCTTCTTGACAGCCTTGTAGGACCTTAAGCCATGATCTAAAAGTCAGCCACGTACAGTGCGGGTGGAACACTGGACACCAGTTTGGTTTGACCACTGCTGCTGAAGCTCCAGTGATGTCATTCGGCGGTTTTCCCTGCACATGCGGATCAGGATGGGGTCATTTCTTGCTTGGAGGCCCAGATCTTGGTTTGTCTTCCAAGCTGTTGGTTTGTCTGTATTTCTGCAGAGTGTATCCAACTGCTGAAGGACTGCATCTGCACTTCCTGGCTATCTGGTGGCAGTTGTACCCTTCCTGGCTGAGAATCTGTATCTTCAGGCGTGTTTCCTGCGTTAGGTTCCTTGTTTTAGCCATTTTTGTCTCTGAAGAACTTTCACATGTGCTGGCTTTATATAGACACACAGCAACAAAAATTGTCTCTTTTAATAAAAAGCAACCTAAGAGTGATTCTTTATGCAATATTTCACAAATGCATGGGGTGTCCGAAAACTTTTTTCCACCACTGTATTTCATTCAGACTCCTGCGTCTGGGATGATCTGACTGGTAAATTGGCTAGCTTGCCATTTGTGAATTACTTTATCAGCTAATGTTATGAATCAACCAACACCAGATCCATGCAGCGTAGCTAAAGTGCAGCTAGCTGGCTAACCTTAGCTTAGGTTATGGTTAGGTAGTTGGCCGCCCTTGCCTTGCATCATTTTAGGCTACAAGAAAGCTATATGTTTTTACTTAGTATGTATGCCTGTCAATGCAAACAGAGCAGATGCAAGGGCACTTCTTCCTCACTAATAATGTAACATATGTGTGTGCACACTACTCAGTCATTCAGCACCGTCTGACCACTGCATCTCTACTCAACCGCTGATATGTCTACATCTTTCTCTCAAACACAAACACACAAACAAAGCAAACCAAGGATGATCACACCACAGGCACAAACTCATCAAATGTATCCTCTCATTCAGAAAACACACACACACACCTCTTGCCTTGCAGTAATGTTTCTGATCAATACATTTCAAGTTGCTCTGCGTATTCACCCATTATCCCCTCTGCTGATATTTGATATGGGGAACACACCCGCTGAGTGCTGACTGATTCATTTAAATGAAGCATTTATCGCGTGCAGCCTTGCCAGAGGTGACGGGGAACATGTTTAATACTGACTGAAAGGTAGAAACATGCACACAATCATGGATATTACTAGTTAATTATTTGTTAAAAGAAACATGTTTTTGTAAATGTGCATGTACCAGTTTACTGCTCTGCTAGCCAATGTAGCATTGACCGAGGTCTCCAATAGCAGGAAAAACAATGCTTTAAACAACAGAATCATGCATAGTTGCACACCTGAGGAAATGAACGACGACTGAAAGGTTGAGACACACAAGATGAGATTGGTGATTTTTAGGGGCTATTCTCAAAGGCACTTCAGGTGGACAAAGGAAATCACTTAAAGAAATAGGGGCTGGGACGGAAGGCAACAAGCGGACTGACCCCTGCTCAGTGTGTGTATGTGTGTAATCGCAAGGGGCAAAAGGACAGGAGAATATGCCAGACATGCAGAAGCAACCAATCAACCAAATCCCTCTTTCTCTTTGCTCCCTTGCCCACCGATGTTTCTCTCTTGCTCTCGCAATGAGCTGACCTCTATTACCCATTCAGGGGACAGGGGATGTGGGTGGGTGGGTGTGTGTGTGTGTGTGTTTGTGAGATTGTTTACTTGTGGCAGAATATGGATGAGGAGATGGAAATGAGGGAATTACAGAGCACTGGCCTTTCACACACATAGGGTGTTCTAATGGATAGGGCAGTGTGTGCATGCGTGTCTGTGTGTGTGTGTGTGTGTGTGTGTGTGTGTGTGT